>SJYT01021051.1:0-15875 GCA_006410635.1 Cephalophus harveyi
GGTCACTCAAATTATAATTCAGATTATTCCAGTGATAAAAATGCAATGTATAAAAGGACTACTAAAGCTGAAGTAGTTTCTGTCATTTCACTTTAAAACTTTTTTTTTAATGTTTTCATCATCTGTGTGCTTTCTCCCTTACAAAATATATTTATTATGTCCCTGCCAGGTGGACGGTGATTTATTAGGAGACCATCTATAAGTGTGATACTCTACTAGTTTGGGCATCCATTCAATGCCTGTCTTTACTATATTAAATATAACTGATTTCTTGATTAATGTCATGAAAAGGTAAAAGAAAAAAAAAGCGTTGCTACAATAGAGGGATACATCCATCCCATTTTAAGCATAAGATGTCTGTCATTCTTGAAAGGAAGGTTTTCTTTTTTTAAAATTTTATTTCCATGTCATGCTAATATTTATCTTATTCTGTTTACTTTTTTCACCGGTTTTACAAATACAGCTAGGCAAAATTGGCCTGTACAAAAATTTAACTAGGCTATGAACCTGAAAGCAGAAATTATGTGATGTGCAATTCACCTATTTTCAAATCTATTGCTGTATGACTTTTTTCAAATCTTAAAGTGCCATTGATTATAAGATGCACCATTATTTATATTGGCTTCCCTGGTAGCCTGTCTCTTATACACATCTTATTAGAAGATATCTGTCAGTGCAATCCATTCCTGAAAATATTTTGGATTGGGTTCTTAATAAAAGAAAATAAAATAATAAAAGATAAAATAAACCAATAATAAATAGACAAACTAAAAATCAATTAAATAAATAATAAATAGAATAAAGGAAATATAAATCAAATAAAAATAAAAGAAATTGAGCATGAGATACTTTTGTAGATTTATAGACATACAAAGAAATTCCAGTTATAAAATAATATGTTTTTGAGACAAGGCTACATCCAACAGTATGAAATTTAATCTTGGAAATTTTTTTCTGTTGTTAGACTTATTGCTTGGGAAGTATTTTGAGTGTTTTGATCATTTTAGTTAAAGTTTACCACAAGAATGCAAAGTATGATAAGCACAGAGGCAGAAGGCTGATGAGCCAGATTAAAAAGCAATCAAACCAATAATTAAATTATCTGCCTTACATTGTCTCTTTTAGTGTGAGTATTTCTTCAAATGTTCACTTCAGAATGTTAATAGCTTTCCTACTACAGTGACACTTGCAATTACAGATAAGGTAGGCAAACATATTTGTACTTTAGTAGGGTCTTTAACGAGAAAATAGTATTGTGCTAATATCATTTTATTTAAGAATATAGGGTATCATTAGTTTGGTATTCATTTTAAAGTATAAAGTGATTATTTAATCATGACAGCTTAGTATATGAAACAATTATAGAGTCATCCAGCAAGCCAGTCTTTTTCATGTTTGTATAATGCTTTCCTAAATTAAAAATATAATGGGGCTTGGAACATAATTCAGACAATACAAGGCAAATCACACACACACAACTAAAGAAGCAATACTATTTGAGGGTAAAGAATTTTCACTTAAAAAAATTACAGGCTATAATTATATTTATAGAAATAATGCCTCCTATGCCTTCTGCACTGAAGGCAGAGTTGAAAATTAAGGCACGCAAAATGAATTTCTCTGAAATATGAAAGGACACATGTGAATACATGATTTAATCATGCAAATTTAAATCAAATTATGTTTTGTTTTGTGAATTAAATAGGGCCAGGGATTATGCTGGTACTCTGATATATATTATCTAATTAAATGGGGGAGTTCAGTCAACACCAAATGCAACCCAGAATGCGAATAAGCATAACAGTGGGAAAGAATATAATGATATGTGTTTACTCATCAAATATTTATTCCACACCCCCACACACAGGTGCAAGGCACAGAGCTCCATACTGTGTACATTATGGTTAGATTCATAGATAATTAAAATGAAAGCCTGTCACTAGAAACAAATTGTGACAAAAATGAGGAACATGTGAAGTGCTTTGGGAAAACAGAGAAGATGATTATAATTAAGAATCAAAAAGAGTGAAGTCACAGGGAAAGCAAGCAGAAAAACCTATATTAAGTTGAGAGAATTTTTCTGCATCTTTGCAGATAGGAAACATGGCATATGTAAGTGAAGATAAAGGAGAAATGGGAATACACACCCCCAAAATAAAAAATAAGGAATTTAGGCTACATTGGTAAAAACACATGAAGTTTGTAAAAGAAAGGAATGTGTTTCATATTTTTCTATTATTATTTAGTAAAGTTTGTTTTTTAAACTGTAGGACTTTCCAAAACCTCAAAACTATTAGTTGGGATTAAAATTTTCAAGGTGAGTAAAAGCTTTAGTTAAATTTCTGTCTTGGACACATGTTATTTATTTCCACCAGGAATAACCCTTAACCCTTCTTCTGGTTAAACAAGACACAAGCCAGGGCTTCAGGAGTATGTGACCTGTGCAATAGCACTTTTAACAAGGGTCCCTGCAATTTCATTTTGCACTGGCCTCCCAAAATTGTGAAGCTGTTCCAGACAGTACACTTAACTTTTCAGGGGAAAGATACAGCTCCTCTCTGTTGAGTGGGTCCTGACTTACTTGGGACTGTTAGCAGAATCATATTCCTCTAGAAGTAGAGATTCAGCCTGATGATCAGGCTGTGAAAGTCAGACCTAAGCTGCCTTCTTTTTAAAAAACAAAAACAAGAACTCTTTAGTGTTCTGAGATTTCTAAGGTTTCTTTTCTCCATTGAATGGGAAGCTACGGGCGTTAGCTAGATCTGGAACTAAGTATTGGGGCCAGGATGAAAAAGCCCATGTGAGATGCAAGCCCACACAAAAAGGGTAGACCTGAGCCTAGTCTACAACCCCAGTTCCTGAAGCAGCGTTTGCAATTTTAGAATGCACTGCGTGTGAAGCCTGCCCCATGACTGAACATTTGAAATTGAGACAGTGAATTCCCCAGCTGGCCTCAGCCACATTTGAGTCATTTCATTAACCCTTGAAGTAGAAAGCATCCATATAAAAATGTGTTCTACAGAAGCATGATAGAGAAGAAGCTTCTTTTTTTCTTAATTTGTTTTTGCAAAATCTCCCTTATAAATATTACGATTGTGGTCACTCAAATTATAATTCAGATTATTCCAGTGATAAAAATGCAATGTATAAAAGGACTACTAAAGCTGAAGTAGTTTCTGTCATTTCACTTTAAAACTTTTTTTTTAATGTTTTCATCATCTGTGTGCTTTCTCCCTTACAAAATATATTTATTATGTCCCTGCCAGGTGGACGGTGATTTATTAGGAGACCATCTATAAGTGTGATACTCTACTAGTTTGGGCATCCATTCAATGCCTGTCTTTACTATATTAAATATAACTGATTTCTTGATTAATGTCATGAAAAGGTAAAAGAAAAAAAAAGCGTTGCTACAATAGAGGGATACATCCATCCCATTTTAAGCATAAGATGTCTGTCATTCTTGAAAGGAAGGTTTTCTTTTTTTAAAATTTTATTTCCATGTCATGCTAATATTTATCTTATTCTGTTTACTTTTTTCACCGGTTTTACAAATACAGCTAGGCAAAATTGGCCTGTACAAAAATTTAACTAGGCTATGAACCTGAAAGCAGAAATTATGTGATGTGCAATTCACCTATTTTCAAATCTATTGCTGTATGACTTTTTTCAAATCTTAAAGTGCCATTGATTATAAGATGCACCATTATTTATATTGGCTTCCCTGGTAGCCTGTCTCTTATACACATCTTATTAGAAGATATCTGTCAGTGCAATCCATTCCTGAAAATATTTTGGATTGGGTTCTTAATAAAAGAAAATAAAATAATAAAAGATAAAATAAACCAATAATAAATAGACAAACTAAAAATCAATTAAATAAATAATAAATAGAATAAAGGAAATATAAATCAAATAAAAATAAAAGAAATTGAGCATGAGATACTTTTGTAGATTTATAGACATACAAAGAAATTCCAGTTATAAAATAATATGTTTTTGAGACAAGGCTACATCCAACAGTATGAAATTTAATCTTGGAAATTTTTTTCTGTTGTTAGACTTATTGCTTGGGAAGTATTTTGAGTGTTTTGATCATTTTAGTTAAAGTTTACCACAAGAATGCAAAGTATGATAAGCACAGAGGCAGAAGGCTGATGAGCCAGATTAAAAAGCAATCAAACCAATAATTAAATTATCTGCCTTACATTGTCTCTTTTAGTGTGAGTATTTCTTCAAATGTTCACTTCAGAATGTTAATAGCTTTCCTACTACAGTGACACTTGCAATTACAGATAAGGTAGGCAAACATATTTGTACTTTAGTAGGGTCTTTAACGAGAAAATAGTATTGTGCTAATATCATTTTATTTAAGAATATAGGGTATCATTAGTTTGGTATTCATTTTAAAGTATAAAGTGATTATTTAATCATGACAGCTTAGTATATGAAACAATTATAGAGTCATCCAGCAAGCCAGTCTTTTTCATGTTTGTATAATGCTTTCCTAAATTAAAAATATAATGGGGCTTGGAACATAATTCAGACAATACAAGGCAAATCACACACACACAACTAAAGAAGCAATACTATTTGAGGGTAAAGAATTTTCACTTAAAAAAATTACAGGCTATAATTATATTTATAGAAATAATGCCTCCTATGCCTTCTGCACTGAAGGCAGAGTTGAAAATTAAGGCACGCAAAATGAATTTCTCTGAAATATGAAAGGACACATGTGAATACATGATTTAATCATGCAAATTTAAATCAAATTATGTTTTGTTTTGTGAATTAAATAGGGCCAGGGATTATGCTGGTACTCTGATATATATTATCTAATTAAATGGGGGAGTTCAGTCAACACCAAATGCAACCCAGAATGCGAATAAGCATAACAGTGGGAAAGAATATAATGATATGTGTTTACTCATCAAATATTTATTCCACACCCCCACACACAGGTGCAAGGCACAGAGCTCCATACTGTGTACATTATGGTTAGATTCATAGATAATTAAAATGAAAGCCTGTCACTAGAAACAAATTGTGACAAAAATGAGGAACATGTGAAGTGCTTTGGGAAAACAGAGAAGATGATTATAATTAAGAATCAAAAAGAGTGAAGTCACAGGGAAAGCAAGCAGAAAAACCTATATTAAGTTGAGAGAATTTTTCTGCATCTTTGCAGATAGGAAACATGGCATATGTAAGTGAAGATAAAGGAGAAATGGGAATACACACCCCCAAAATAAAAAATAAGGAATTTAGGCTACATTGGTAAAAACACATGAAGTTTGTAAAAGAAAGGAATGTGTTTCATATTTTTCTATTATTATTTAGTAAAGTTTGTTTTTTAAACTGTAGGACTTTCCAAAACCTCAAAACTATTAGTTGGGATTAAAATTTTCAAGGTGAGTAAAAGCTTTAGTTAAATTTCTGTCTTGGACACATGTTATTTATTTCCACCAGGAATAACCCTTAACCCTTCTTCTGGTTAAACAAGACACAAGCCAGGGCTTCAGGAGTATGTGACCTGTGCAATAGCACTTTTAACAAGGGTCCCTGCAATTTCATTTTGCACTGGCCTCCCAAAATTGTGAAGCTGTTCCAGACAGTACACTTAACTTTTCAGGGGAAAGATACAGCTCCTCTCTGTTGAGTGGGTCCTGACTTACTTGGGACTGTTAGCAGAATCATATTCCTCTAGAAGTAGAGATTCAGCCTGATGATCAGGCTGTGAAAGTCAGACCTAAGCTGCCTTCTTTTTAAAAAACAAAAACAAGAACTCTTTAGTGTTCTGAGATTTCTAAGGTTTCTTTTCTCCATTGAATGGGAAGCTACGGGCGTTAGCTAGATCTGGAACTAAGTATTGGGGCCAGGATGAAAAAGCCCATGTGAGATGCAAGCCCACACAAAAAGGGTAGACCTGAGCCTAGTCTACAACCCCAGTTCCTGAAGCAGCGTTTGCAATTTTAGAATGCACTGCGTGTGAAGCCTGCCCCATGACTGAACATTTGAAATTGAGACAGTGAATTCCCCAGCTGGCCTCAGCCACATTTGAGTCATTTCATTAACCCTTGAAGTAGAAAGCATCCATATAAAAATGTGTTCTACAGAAGCATGATAGAGAAGAAGCTTCTTTTTTTCTTAATTTGTTTTTGCAAAATCTCCCTTATAAATATTACGATTGTGGTCACTCAAATTATAATTCAGATTATTCCAGTGATAAAAATGCAATGTATAAAAGGACTACTAAAGCTGAAGTAGTTTCTGTCATTTCACTTTAAAACTTTTTTTTTAATGTTTTCATCATCTGTGTGCTTTCTCCCTTACAAAATATATTTATTATGTCCCTGCCAGGTGGACGGTGATTTATTAGGAGACCATCTATAAGTGTGATACTCTACTAGTTTGGGCATCCATTCAATGCCTGTCTTTACTATATTAAATATAACTGATTTCTTGATTAATGTCATGAAAAGGTAAAAGAAAAAAAAAGCGTTGCTACAATAGAGGGATACATCCATCCCATTTTAAGCATAAGATGTCTGTCATTCTTGAAAGGAAGGTTTTCTTTTTTTAAAATTTTATTTCCATGTCATGCTAATATTTATCTTATTCTGTTTACTTTTTTCACCGGTTTTACAAATACAGCTAGGCAAAATTGGCCTGTACAAAAATTTAACTAGGCTATGAACCTGAAAGCAGAAATTATGTGATGTGCAATTCACCTATTTTCAAATCTATTGCTGTATGACTTTTTTCAAATCTTAAAGTGCCATTGATTATAAGATGCACCATTATTTATAGGGGCTTCCCTGGTAGCTCAGATGGTAAAGAATCCGCCTGCAATGTAGAAGACCCGGGCTGGATCCCTGAGATGGGAGGATCCCCTGGAGGAGGAAATGGCAACAGACTTCAGTATTTTGCCTGGGAAACCCTATGGACAGAGGAGCCTGGTGGGCTGCAGTCCAGGGGGTCGCCAAGAATCAGACACACTGAGTGACTAATACACATGGACGGAGGAGCCTGGTGGGCTACAGTCCACGGGGTCACAAAGAGTCGGACACGACTGAGTGACTTCACTTTCACTTTCAAGAAATGAAAAAAAGTGCTGCTGAGTAAAACTGAATGAATCACTTGTAAGTGAAGTTGCTCAGTAGTGTCTCACCCTTTGCAAGTCCATGGGCTGTAGCCTACCATGCTCCTCCATCCATGGGATTTTCCAGGTCAGAGTACTGGAATGGGTTACCATTTGCTTCTCCAGAGGATCTTCCCCACCCAGGGGTGGAACCTGGGTCTCCAGCACTGTAGGCAGCCGCTTTACCGTCTGAGCTACCAGAGAAATCACTTGTAAGACTCATTAAATAGGAAAACTATACACAGAGGAGCCAAGGAAATATCATTAAAATGGCAAATTGTTATTCCCAATAGCAATAGGTAAGGGACCAGTTTCTCTTTGCTTGACTCTGTACCACATGTTAACTGACCTTAATTTTTGCTCTATTTACATTGTTCTCCTTACTGATGGATTAGAGCATATTTTCATGTGTTTATTATTACTTATGTTTTACCCTATGTGTTGCTCATTATCTTCTGCATATTTTTATTGACATGTTTTTTCTCTTGTTTTTGGAATTTATTTTTTTATTTACGCATGTTGTAATCATTGTTGCCCAGTTTTTAGCTGAACCATTCAACCTGTCCTGAGGAACCTAAGTTCTTTCTCTTAAGACTTTATTTTCTTAGAGACAGGTTTAAGTTCACAACAAAATTGAGAGGAAAATACAGATATTTCTTATATACTACACGTCCCCATATAGGCATAGCCTCTCCCATTAGCAATGCCACTCACCACTCAATCACAATTTTTTTTTTTTTAACCAAGGATGATCTACATCGACAGGTAATCACCTCAACACTATAATTTACCTTAGGGGGTGCACTTTTAGTATTACATTTAGATCTGTTCCATTCTGATTTAATTTTGTGGAGGGTGTAAAGGCTGTGTCTATATTCATGTTTTAGCTTGTTGATACCCAGTTGATCAGCATCATTTGTTGAAGAAACTATTATTGACTTGTTACATTTCCTTTGATCCTTTGTTGAAGATGCTGACATTATATATATATATGTATATATACATATTTTGTTTTGTGAATTAAAGACAAAACAAAACATGTGGGGAAATGTTTTGTTTTGTCAATATATAATGTATGTTGACATTATACACACACATATAATGTATATATGTATATATGTGTATGTATATATACATTATACATATACATATACATATATACATTGCACATATACATATGTGTGTGTGTGTATATATATATATAATGTCAACATCGTCAACAAAGAATCAAAGGAAATGTAACAAGTCAATATATATATATACACATATGTACATATGTATATATATATATGTACATATATATATGGGCTTCCCTGGTGGCTCAGAGGTTAAAGCGTCTGCCTCTGATGTGGGAGACCCAGGTTCGATCCCTGGGTCGGGAAGATCCCCTGGAGAAGGAAATGGTAACCCACTCCAGTATTCTTGCCTAGAGAATCCCATGGACAGAGAAGCCTGTTAGGCCTTCAGTCCATGGGGTCGCAAAGAGTCAGACACGACTGAGCGACTTCACTCACTCACTCACTCACATATATATATACATATGTATTTTTTTATAAGGTAATATTGGTTTTATGTGTACATTTTTCCTTCTGTATACACTACAGCATGTTCACCATCAAAAATGTATGCATTCTCTATGTGTCACCATACGGTTGACCTCATCTAACTATTTCTCTCCCTCCCTACCACTTACTCCTCTGGTAACCACTTCTCTGTTCTTTGTATCTATGTGTGTGTTTTTCTTTGGCTTGTTCATTTGTTTTTCATAACCTGCATATGATTGAAATTACAAGGTGTTTGTCTTTCTCATCTGTCTTATTTCACTTAGGATGGTACTGTCAAAGTCCATCCATGATGTCACAGATAGCAAGATTTCATTTTTTTTTTATGGATGAGTAGAATTCCATTGTATATAATTATGACATCTTTACCCATTTATTCATTGATCAGTACGTAGGTACATCAGATTTTCATACTTGTCTATGGTAAATAATGTTACAATAAATATAGGGGTGCATGTTTTTTTAATTAGTGATTTCATATTTTTGGACAGATATCTAGAAGTGAAAGTGCTGGATCATATGGTAGTTGTATTCTTAATTTTTTAAGAAATTCCCATACTGTTTTTCAGTGTGGCTTTACCAATCCATATTTTTATGGTTTCAGGTCTTATGTTTCAAGTCTTTAATCCATTTTGAGTTTAGAATATGGTGTAAGGTGGTGGTCTAATTTCTTTTTATTTTTTTGGCATATTTTTGTCCAGTTTTCTCAACACTACTATTGAAGAGATTATTCTTTCTCCATTGTATGTTCTTTGCCCCTTTGTCATAAATTAATTGTTCATATAAGTGTGCGTTTACTTGGAGATTCTTAATTCTGTTATATTGACCTATGTATCTGTTTATCTGCCAGTACCATGCTGTTTTGATTACTTCAGCTATGTAATACAGTTTGATATCAGGGAATGTGAGTCCTCCAGCTTTGTCCTTTTATCTCAGGATTGTTTTGGATGTTCAGAGACTTTTGTGGTTCTTCATGTATTGTAAATTTTAGATTTTTTTCTATTTCTGTGAAAAATGTCATTGAGATTTTAATAGGGACTTCATTTAATCTGTAGACTGCTTTAGATAATATGGATATTTTAACAATATTAATTCTTCCAATTCANCCTTTTATCTCAGGATTGTTTTGGATGTTCAGAGACTTTTGTGGTTCTTCATGTATTGTAAATTTTAGATTTTTTTCTATTTCTGTGAAAAATGTCATTGAGATTTTAATAGGGACTTCATTTAATCTGTAGACTGCTTTAGATAATATGGATATTTTAACAATATTAATTCTTCCAATTCATAAGTATGGGATAACAACATTTATTTGTGTCTTCTTCAATTTACTTAACAGTGTCATAGTTTTCATTGTACAAGTTTTTCACCAACATGGTTATATTTATTCCTAGCTTATTTTATTCTTTTTTTGTGTACTTTTAAATGCGATTGTTTTCTTAATTTCTCTTTCTGCTAATTTATTGTTAGCATATAAAATGCAACTGATTTTTTTTAAGTTTTTTTATGGGACTGTTAGCAGAATCATATTCCTCTAGAAGTAGAGATTCAGCCTGATGATCAGGCTGTGAAAGTCAGACCTAAGCTGCCTTCTTTTTAAAAAACAAAAACAAGAACTCTTTAGTGTTCTGAGATTTCTAAGGTTTCTTTTCTCCATTGAATGGGAAGCTACGGGCGTTAGCTAGATCTGGAACTAAGTATTGGGGCCAGGATGAAAAAGCCCATGTGAGATGCAAGCCCACACAAAAAGGGTAGACCTGAGCCTAGTCTACAACCCCAGTTCCTGAAGCAGCGTTTGCAATTTTAGAATGCACTGCGTGTGAAGCCTGCCCCATGACTGAACATTTGAAATTGAGACAGTGAATTCCCCAGCTGGCCTCAGCCACATTTGAGTCATTTCATTAACCCTTGAAGTAGAAAGCATCCATATAAAAATGTGTTCTACAGAAGCATGATAGAGAAGAAGCTTCTTTTTTTCTTAATTTGTTTTTGCAAAATCTCCCTTATAAATATTACGATTGTGGTCACTCAAATTATAATTCAGATTATTCCAGTGATAAAAATGCAATGTATAAAAGGACTACTAAAGCTGAAGTAGTTTCTGTCATTTCACTTTAAAACTTTTTTTTTAATGTTTTCATCATCTGTGTGCTTTCTCCCTTACAAAATATATTTATTATGTCCCTGCCAGGTGGACGGTGATTTATTAGGAGACCATCTATAAGTGTGATACTCTACTAGTTTGGGCATCCATTCAATGCCTGTCTTTACTATATTAAATATAACTGATTTCTTGATTAATGTCATGAAAAGGTAAAAGAAAAAAAAAGCGTTGCTACAATAGAGGGATACATCCATCCCATTTTAAGCATAAGATGTCTGTCATTCTTGAAAGGAAGGTTTTCTTTTTTTAAAATTTTATTTCCATGTCATGCTAATATTTATCTTATTCTGTTTACTTTTTTCACCGGTTTTACAAATACAGCTAGGCAAAATTGGCCTGTACAAAAATTTAACTAGGCTATGAACCTGAAAGCAGAAATTATGTGATGTGCAATTCACCTATTTTCAAATCTATTGCTGTATGACTTTTTTCAAATCTTAAAGTGCCATTGATTATAAGATGCACCATTATTTATATTGGCTTCCCTGGTAGCCTGTCTCTTATACACAACATATTAGAAAATATCTGTCAGTGCAATCCATTCCTGAAAATATTTTGGATTGGGTTCTTAATAAAAGAAAATAAAATAATAAAAGATAAAATAAACCAATAATAAATAGACAAACTAAAAATCAATTAAATAAATAATAAATAGAATAAAGGAAATATAAATCAAATAAAAATAAAAGAAATTGAGCATGAGATACTTTTGTAGATTTATAGACATACAAAGAAATTCCAGTTATAAAATAATATGTTTTTGAGACAAGGCTACATCCAACAGTATGAAATTTAATCTTGGAAATTTTTTTCTGTTGTTAGACTTATTGCTTGGGAAGTATTTTGAGTGTTTTGATCATTTTAGTTAAAGTTTACCACAAGAATGCAAAGTATGATAAGCACAGAGGCAGAAGGCTGATGAGCCAGATTAAAAAGCAATCAAACCAATAATTAAATTATCTGCCTTACATTGTCTCTTTTAGTGTGAGTATTTCTTCAAATGTTCACTTCAGAATGTTAATAGCTTTCCTACTACAGTGACACTTGCAATTACAGATAAGGTAGGCAAACATATTTGTACTTTAGTAGGGTCTTTAACGAGAAAATAGTATTGTGCTAATATCATTTTATTTAAGAATATAGGGTATCATTAGTTTGGTATTCATTTTAAAGTATAAAGTGATTATTTAATCATGACAGCTTAGTATATGAAACAATTATAGAGTCATCCAGCAAGCCAGTCTTTTTCATGTTTGTATAATGCTTTCCTAAATTAAAAATATAATGGGGCTTGGAACATAATTCAGACAATACAAGGCAAATCACACACACACAACTAAAGAAGCAATACTATTTGAGGGTAAAGAATTTTCACTTAAAAAAATTACAGGCTATAATTATATTTATAGAAATAATGCCTCCTATGCCTTCTGCACTGAAGGCAGAGTTGAAAATTAAGGCACGCAAAATGAATTTCTCTGAAATATGAAAGGACACATGTGAATACATGATTTAATCATGCAAATTTAAATCAAATTATGTTTTGTTTTGTGAATTAAATAGGGCCAGGGATTATGCTGGTACTCTGATATATATTATCTAATTAAATGGGGGAGTTCAGTCAACACCAAATGCAACCCAGAATGCGAATAAGCATAACAGTGGGAAAGAATATAATGATATGTGTTTACTCATCAAATATTTATTCCACACCCCCACACACAGGTGCAAGGCACAGAGCTCCATACTGTGTACATTATGGTTAGATTCATAGATAATTAAAATGAAAGCCTGTCACTAGAAACAAATTGTGACAAAAATGAGGAACATGTGAAGTGCTTTGGGAAAACAGAGAAGATGATTATAATTAAGAATCAAAAAGAGTGAAGTCACAGGGAAAGCAAGCAGAAAAACCTATATTAAGTTGAGAGAATTTTTCTGCATCTTTGCAGATAGGAAACATGGCATATGTAAGTGAAGATAAAGGAGAAATGGGAATACACACCCCCAAAATAAAAAATAAGGAATTTAGGCTACATTGGTAAAAACACATGAAGTTTGTAAAAGAAAGGAATGTGTTTCATATTTTTCTATTATTATTTAGTAAAGTTTGTTTTTTAAACTGTAGGACTTTCCAAAACCTCAAAACTATTAGTTGGGATTAAAATTTTCAAGGTGAGTAAAAGCTTTAGTTAAATTTCTGTCTTGGACACATGTTATTTATTTCCACCAGGAATAACCCTTAACCCTTCTTCTGGTTAAACAAGACACAAGCCAGGGCTTCAGGAGTATGTGACCTGTGCAATAGCACTTTTAACAAGGGTCCCTGCAATTTCATTTTGCACTGGCCTCCCAAAATTGTGAAGCTGTTCCAGACAGTACACTTAACTTTTCAGGGGAAAGATACAGCTCCTCTCTGTTGAGTGGGTCCTGACTTACTTGGGACTGTTAGCAGAATCATATTCCTCTAGAAGTAGAGATTCAGCCTGATGATCAGGCTGTGAAAGTCAGACCTAAGCTGCCTTCTTTTTAAAAAACAAAAACAAGAACTCTTTAGTGTTCTGAGATTTCTAAGGTTTCTTTTCTCCATTGAATGGGAAGCTACGGGCGTTAGCTAGATCTGGAACTAAGTATTGGGGCCAGGATGAAAAAGCCCATGTGAGATGCAAGCCCACACAAAAAGGGTAGACCTGAGCCTAGTCTACAACCCCAGTTCCTGAAGCAGCGTTTGCAATTTTAGAATGCACTGCGTGTGAAGCCTGCCCCATGACTGAACATTTGAAATTGAGACAGTGAATTCCCCAGCTGGCCTCAGCCACATTTGAGTCATTTCATTAACCCTTGAAGTAGAAAGCATCCATATAAAAATGTGTTCTACAGAAGCATGATAGAGAAGAAGCTTCTTTTTTTCTTAATTTGTTTTTGCAAAATCTCCCTTATAAATATTACGATTGTGGTCACTCAAATTATAATTCAGATTATTCCAGTGATAAAAATGCAATGTATAAAAGGACTACTAAAGCTGAAGTAGTTTCTGTCATTTCACTTTAAAACTTTTTTTTTAATGTTTTCATCATCTGTGTGCTTTCTCCCTTACAAAATATATTTATTATGTCCCTGCCAGGTGGACGGTGATTTATTAGGAGACCATCTATAAGTGTGATACTCTACTAGTTTGGGCATCCATTCAATGCCTGTCTTTACTATATTAAATATAACTGATTTCTTGATTAATGTCATGAAAAGGTAAAAGAAAAAAAAAGCGTTGCTACAATAGAGGGATACATCCATCCCATTTTAAGCATAAGATGTCTGTCATTCTTGAAAGGAAGGTTTTCTTTTTTTAAAATTTTATTTCCATGTCATGCTAATATTTATCTTATTCTGTTTACTTTTTTCACCGGTTTTACAAATACAGCTAGGCAAAATTGGCCTGTACAAAAATTTAACTAGGCTATGAACCTGAAAGCAGAAATTATGTGATGTGCAATTCACCTATTTTCAAATCTATTGCTGTATGACTTTTTTCAAATCTTAAAGTGCCATTGATTATAAGATGCACCATTATTTATAGGGGCTTCCCTGGTAGCTCAGATGGTAAAGAATCCGCCTGCAATGTAGAAGACCCGGGCTGGATCCCTGAGATGGGAGGATCCCCTGGAGGAGGAAATGGCAACAGACTTCAGTATTTTGCCTGGGAAACCCTATGGACAGAGGAGCCTGGTGGGCTGCAGTCCAGGGGGTCGCCAAGAATCAGACACACTGAGTGACTAATACACATGGACGGAGGAGCCTGGTGGGCTACAGTCCACGGGGTCACAAAGAGTCGGACACGACTGAGTGACTTCACTTTCACTTTCAAGAAATGAAAAAAAGTGCTGCTGAGTAAAACTGAATGAATCACTTGTAAGTGAAGTTGCTCAGTAGTGTCTCACCCTTTGCAAATCCATGGGCTGTAGCCTACCATGCTCCTCCATCCATGGGATTTTCCAGGTCAGAGTACTGGAATGGGTTACCATTTGCTTCTCCAGAGGATCTTCCCCACCCAGGGGTGGAACCTGGGTCTCCAGCACTGTAGGCAGCCGCTTTACCGTCTGAGCTACCAGAGAAATCACTTGTAAGACTCATTAAATAGGAAAACTATACACAGAGGAGCCAAGGAAATATCATTAAAATGGCAAATTGTTATTCCCAATAGCAATAGGTAAGGGACCAGTTTCTCTTTGCTTGACTCTGTACCACATGTTAACTGACCTTAATTTTTGCTCTATTTACATTGTTCTCCTTACTGATGGATTAGAGCATATTTTCATGTGTTTATTATTACTTATGTTTCTACCCTATGTGTTGCTCATTATCTTCTGCATATTTTTATTGACATGTTTTTTCTCTTGTTTTTGGAATTTACTTTTTTATTTACGCATGTTGTAATCATTGTTGCCCAGTTTTTAGCTGAACCATTCAACCTGTCCTGAGGAACCTAAGTTCTTTCTCTTAAGACTTTATTTTCTTAGAGATAGGTTTAAGTTCACAACAAAATTGAGAGGAAAATACAGATATTTCTTATATACCACACGTCCCCATATAGGCATAGCCTCTCCCATTAGCAATGCCACTCACCACTCAATCACAATTCTTTTCTTTAACCAAGGATGATCTACATCGACAGGTAATCACCTCAACACCATAATTTATCTTAGGGGGTGCACTTTTAGTATTACATTTAGATCTGTTCCATTCTGATTTAATTTTGTGGAGGGTGTAAAGGCTGTGTCTAGATTCATGTTTTAGCTTGTTGATACCCAGTTGATCAGCATCATTTGTTGAAGAAACTATTATTGACTTGTTACATTTCCTTTGATCCTTTGTTGAAGATGCTGACATTATATATATATATGTATATATACATATTTTGTTTTGTGAATTAAAGACAAAACAAAACATGTGGGGAAATGTTTTGTTTTGTCAATATATAATGTATGTTGACATTATACACACACATATA
>SJYT01021051.1:17710-143529 GCA_006410635.1 Cephalophus harveyi
TTTTTTTTTTATTTTTTCAATCATGAAAGTATGATAACACATTTACAGAAGACATGGAAAATACAGAACAAAGTTACATATAGTTCCACTATATATTACAACTATTTTGTAAGTAGTTAAATTAAGATTTTTTGTTGGGAGTTTCAATATCAAACTCTCAAAAATTAGTTGAATGAATAGACAAAAGTACAAGGGTACAGTAGACCTAAAAAGCACTATGAACCTATTCAACGTAACAAAATTTATACAACTTTCACACAACATTAGGGTACAGATTCTATTCAAGTTCCCATAGGCTATAAACCAGGAGACACTGGAACATATGCAAGGATATAAAACAAGGAAAATGCAACTGATTTTTAAGTTGAATTTGTACCTTCAACTTGACTGTATCTGTTTATTTCTAATAGTGTTTGGGTCGAGTCTTTGGTGGTGGTTTAGTTGCTAAGTTGTGTCTGACTCTTGTGGACCCTATGGACTGTGGCCCACCAGGTTCCTCTGCCCATGGGATTTTCCATGTAAGAATACTGGAGTGGGTTACCATTTCCTTCGAGTCTTTAGGTTGCCTATATATAAAAGTATATTGCCCACAAATGGTAGCAGTTTTACTTTTGCCTTTCCATTTGGATTGTGTTTCAGGTCTTTGCTTTAGATTTTTGTTTTGTGTTTATCATTGCATATGTATAAAACATTTTTTAAATAAAAGTTTTTTCTGTTGATAGCATCTTATCTTCGTTTGACTATATGGATTTTTGTTTTCTTTTTCCTCTTCCTCTTTGTGTTTTGGTGTTTCAAATTATCCTTTCTTATGTTATGAATTTGTTACAGAATTGAAGGAGCTGTAGTTAATTTTACTTCTTCCCAGCTTTTAACCTTTATATTATAATAAAGTGTTTAAAAGTCTATCTGATATAAAGCTAGGAATTTTCTGATTCTGTTTTGTCTACCGAGCATCTTACTCAAAGTTTTGTGTACTTTTACCTTTTTGTTTCTGGTGGAGGAGCTCCTTTCAACATTTCTTTTAAGTCAGGTCTAGTGTTAATGAACTCCCTTAGCTTTGGTTTGTCTGGCAAAGCCTGTGTTTCTCATTCATCTCTGAATGATAACTTTGCTAGAGTATTTTTGGTTGACAGTTTTTATCCATCAGTGTTATGAGAATTTCATTCTACTTACTCCTAGCCTGTAGAGATACTGCTGAGAAATCTGCTGATTAGCTTAACTGGAGTTCCTTTGTAAGTTGCCATTCCCTTTTTAATCTAGTTACCATTAAGATTCTCTTTGTCATTGACTTTTTTGCAATATGTCTTGAAGAAAAGCTTTTTATGTTGAGGTAATTTGCTGTTCTCTTAGCTTTACAAACTGGTAAATCCAGTTCTTCCATCAGGTTTGGGAATTTGCAGTTATTGCAAATTTTTTTTTAATAAACTCTGCTCCCTTATCCTGGGATACCTATAATTCTATTGTTGCCCTTATTAAATGAGTTGAATAGTTCTCATATAATTTCCTCATTAAAAAGAATTAATTATCTCTCTTCTACCTGTTTTATTTCTATTTCTATCTTCAAGCTCATGAATTCTCTCTTCCATATAGTCTGCTGTATTCCCAGTGTTCTCTAATAATTTTTAAAATTTCACTCCTGTGGTAAATTATTATTTCTATTAATTATTCTTACTCCTGGACTTATTGAACTACCTTTCTGAGTTTCTTACAGCTTGTTGAGTTTCTTTATGACAGATATTTTGAATTCTGTTATCAGTTACATTTAAATATTCTATGACTTCAAGTTTGTCTTCTGGAGAATCATTATTTCCTTATGACTCAGTGTTGCTGTGGTTTTTCATGGTGTTTGATGAGTTGGTTCTCTGCCAGCACATGTGAAGTAGCACACATGTTTCTTCTTTAGATAATTAAAAATATATATATTTTCCCTTGATTTCTAAAGGTTGAACAGGTTAGAAATTAGAAGCCATTCTTTTGATTTCAAGTAGGTGGTGATATGGCACAAATGTTTGGTTTCTATTCTCTGAGCTACCTCTGGTTGAGTTTGAGAGTTGGTACTTTCCACCCTCCATCGCCTCTGTTGGATGTGTAAGCTTGTGCACTCGTTTCTTCTCGTGCGTCTTGGATCATTGTTGACAAGCTGCTGCTGCTGTTTTCATTGGTGTTGCTGCCTGAGGCACCAGGACACTGGGTACTTCCACTGTATCCAGAGTCTCTTGAGTCTCAGGCTCACTTGCCACGACGGGAGGAGAGGATGGGGGGAGGAGAGCTCCAAATTAACTAGAATCATAGATGCTTCTGCCATGTCTGAGGTTGTCAGGTTTATGTGCATCTCCACTTTGTGTTTGGGGCCAGAGTCGTGGAAGCCTTTATGACCGGATAGGGGAGTCACTCTGCCCAGTCCACCCTGGTCATGAGAGAAGCCAGAGCTTTGTGTGCTGCCCCCATCCCGGCCGGATGCCGCCAAATTCTCTGGGGCTGCAGGCTCAGATGCAGGGGCTGGGGGTCCAGGCTCACAGGCACCACCTCTGCTGTCCCCCTGACTCTGCCTCCTCTACATGTTCTGGTTCACCCACCTTTGAGGGACAGATGTGTGCAATTCTCCAGCATCCTGGTCTGTTGGGCAGAAGCACCTTGGCTGAGTTATTATATGTGACTTCCTGGCTGTAGACTGAAGAGGAAAGAAAAATGTCATTGCTGGCATTAATCCTCCACAGTTGACTTTATTTATGGGGATCTATATCTAGGTCCTCTGTTCTGTTCCATTTATCCTTGTGTCTCTCCTTTCACCAGTTCCACACTGTCTTGATTACTGCAGCCTCATAGTAAGTTTTTGATCAAGTAGGGTTGGTTAGTCCTCCAATTTAGGGTTTGTCTTTCAGTGTTGGGTTGACTATTACAGGTCTTTTGCCTGTTCATGTGAACTTTAGAAACAGTGTGTTCATATTCAGAAAATAATGAGTTTTGATTGAGATTGCACTGAGAAAGAAGTTTTTCATATTAATGTAGTCAAATTTGTGTCTTAAATGATTGTACTTTTGTGTTCTATTTAAGAAATGCTTCTCTATCTTAAGCCCATAAGAATATTCTCTTAAATAGAAATAATTTTAACATTGTCTTTTTATCTAGGTAATCTATCTCATGTTAATTTGTTTTTATGTGTGTGTAATGTGAGGTGAGAATTACCTTTTCATTTCTTTTCCCCAGTAGAAAAATTTATCATCCAATCACTATTTGCTGACTAGATCATCACTCTCATGTATATGCCATTCTACTACATCATAAATCAAGGTTTTACATATGCTTCTATCTACTGTTTTCTATTCTATGCCATTCTCTGAATTATAAATTCCTATATCAAACTTTTATATATTATTTTGTAGCTTTACAGTTAGTCATAACATCTGTTTGGCAAATTCCTAATACTGATCATTTTCAGAAACAGATTTTGGCTCTTCTTTGTTCTTGGTACTGTATGTTTCATGTTCCATGAAGAGTTGTTTTGGGATTTTTTTTTTGTTTGAAATTTTTTCTTAGCAAATCAGTTTGGAGGGAATGGTTATCTTTTTGAGATACTGAGTTTTCTAATGCATCAATATTATATTCACATTTCTTTACTGTTTTTAATGAATTTATATTTCTCTCCAAAAATAGCTTTTTCATTGTCTATAAAATTCATTCCTGTATATCTTGAATGTTTTGTGTCTATTATAAATTTTAAATATTTGCAAAATGATTTTATAAACATTTGTTTATAAATGTATGTAGCTGGTATGTAGAAATTCAGTGAATTTGTGCAGTGATCCTGTGTCCATTAATTGTGCTGAACTCCCCTATTAATTTTAATAATTTATAAATTATTTTTTGTTCTGTATGTGGACCAACTTATTTCAGAAAAAAAAGTTTGCAAGAATTACTGTTTTCAATATTCTATTTTTTGTCTTGATTGAATTTTGTTATTATAGTGTTTCTGTTTTATGTTTTGATTTTTTGGCCATGAGGCATGAAGGACACTTTGCGACCCCATGGACTGTAGCCCATCAGGCTCCTCTGCCCATGGAATTCTCCAGGCAAGAATACTTGAGTGCATTGCCATTTCCTTCTCCAGGTGATCTTCCCAGCCCAGGGATGGAACCTGGGTCTCCTGCATTGCAGGCAGTATCTTTACACCTGAGCCACCAGGGAAATGCCTGCATTGGACGGCAGAGTCTTAACCACTAGACTGCTAGGAAAGTCCCTCAATTAAAACCAATCAAACCCAGATTCTAGTCCCTATCCCAAACAGCTAGTCGGAAAATATATCTCAACCATTTATGTGGTTCATGTATCTTTTCCCTACCTGCTCAAAGTCTGGAAAGTTTAAGAAAAGAGAAGAATCCAAGTCATTTATTCACTGTCCCGGCCCACATGGATCTTTGAAATCTTCTGTTCAGGCTGCAAACAGTAGTTGGGAAGCTGCCAAGCCTCAGAATTCTGGCACTAGATTCTATAGAGATATCCCACATAGCCTTTCCCTGTGAGTACTTGTTCCCTTCTCAACATACTTCAGAGAACCACGTGAATGTTTCCAACATTCTTGGACCCTTTCCATATCTATTGAAATCCAAAATCTCTCTTCTTTGCTGTCCTCAGGCACTATATTTTCTGTCCTATATAGTATCCCCACCTCTACACATCATTCTAGCATAATTTTTTTAATGGATTTCAGTTTTATGAGAGAATTTTTAAATTGCTGATTTCAAATAACTTCTGGCTTTACTTTGTTTTTTATTGTGTGTTTGTTTTTCCTAGGGAGAAGGGTGTCATGGAGGAGAAGGGGACTGAGAGTAGACTCACTGCCTGTAAATCACATGAGTTCGTTAGAGCATAAATTTGTATCTTAAACTGTATGACCACACTTGTAATGGGAATTTGCTGGTGAGGGTCTGGGGGGGTTGAGATATGAACCCCACTCATCTCTCCCCATTGCCCAGATCTATGTTCAAATTACATGTATCTCTGCCATATTCTTTCATTGCTGCTGTAACTACTTAACACAGACTTAGTGATTTAAAGTGTGTTATCTTACAAATCTAGATGTCCAAAGTCCAAAATCAGTCTGACTGGACTAAAATCGAGGTGTTGGCACTGCTGGTCCCTTTGGGATTCCTTGACTCCTGGCTCTTTCTCCACATTACACCAACCTTTTGCTTCTGTTGTCAGATCTCTTACAACTCACTCTGATCTCCTGCCTCCCTCATTTAAGGACACTTGTAATTATACTAGGACTCCCCAGGTGGTCCAGGATAATCACCCCATCTCCAATGCTTTCATATAATTCTGTCTCCAAATTTCCTTTTGCCATGTTAATTAACTTTCACATATCTGGGGCTTAGGACACACATATTTTGAGGAGATATTTATTTGACTTTCCACAACTGACTATTGAATGTCATTACTTTCATGCTTCATAGAAATTTCAATTAGAAAAAAAATTAATGTTTAATATTAATATTCTGATGAAATTTCCCTCTATATATCCCTGTTGATTAAAAAAACTTCTCAACTAGTTGCTAGTCATCATCCTATATTCTTTTCCCCACATCCAGTAATTTTCTAAGTCAGTTGTTATTTTCTTTTAAAAAATCTGCTCAATTCACCCCTTGTTTTAATTATCATTGAATTTTGTTTTTAATTTTCTTCTCATCTCTTACTCATCTATCATAATAACTTTTTGCAGGTTTCCTGTCACCTAGATTCACCTTCCCCAACTGTTTAACACCACAGTAATCAGAATGATTTCTCTATGACATCATTTGATCATGCCATCTTTTTCCCCAAAGAAAATGTTAAGATCTGAAGTGGAATTGTGCAATAGCTTCCTGTTTTGTATAGGTTAAAGGTTAAATGCCTGAAAGTGATTGACATGGCCTTGTCTAGACTGCATAGATTGTGATAATACTTCCTAGAATGATTTGGTGTCATTAAACTTCAGACTTCCCACTGGACTGAATATCCACAACGGAGACACCAAGTCTCTTTTGTTTCCTATTGACTGTGACTGACACAGTAGGTGACAAATGTGCTCTCAATTGTTTCATAAAGGATTGAAGGGCTTTTAAAATCTGGTCTTATTCATTTAAGCTTTTCCTTTTCCATTTACACACACACACACACACAAACACATACGCACATCATATTTTGCTGAATTGTTGTTTTGCATCAAATTTGACATTGTTTTTCTGGTGCCTTGCTTTCTTTTCCTCATTTACTCAATGGGGGTTTCTAGTAATTTTAGTCTGAAGTGTCCATTTCTAATTAAAAATAAAATAAAAATGAACATGCAAAAATGTGCATCCATTGAAACAATTTTGTGCCTTCTGAAGGTGAATTCTCATCTTGTTGAATTACATACAAATCCACAAACACTAAGCTAAATGTTTCTAGTTCACTCTGTATGTGTGTGTAATACTAGAGAATGCACAACCAAGGGTCTCAGTTTATCAATAATGGAGTGCAAGACTTCAATACTTGTATTGTATTAGATTTCCTCTGTGTTCATGAAAGTCATCGCACACTTCCTGACTTCAAATGACAAAAATTTATTATCTCATAATTCTGTAAGTCAGGCATTAAGGTTAGTATAATTGGTTCCTCTGCTCTTGATTTCATGAAGCCAGAATCAAGGGATCAGCTGAGTATGGTCCTATGAGATGCACTGAAGAGAACCTGTTCATAAGTTCATTCAGGTTGTTGACCAGACTGTTGTTGATGTTGCAGTTATGGAACCGAAGTTTCCTTTTCCATCTGATGTTTGATTCAAACGGCTGGGTGCTTTTTTGTCATACTTTCACGTGATCTGCTTACCAACTGCTGCTTCTCCTTCTGTGTCATCTTTCCTGACCTCTATACATACCGTTTGAGCTAACTCTTCTGCCTTCTGTCCTGCTTTTTAAAGGCATCTATGATGGCTCAGAGGTTAAAGCATCTGCCTGCAATGTGGGAGACCTGGATTCGATCCCTGAGTCAGGAAGATCCCCTGGAGAAGGAAATGGCAACCCACTCCAGTATTCTTNGAGCTCCCTCCCTACCTCCTTTGCCTCTTTTTTTCGTCTTTTATAGTTTTCCCTACCTGTTTTTGAAGCCAATGATCTGCTTTTCTGGGTGTCTGATGTTCTCTGCCAGCATTCAGACGTTGCTTTGTGGAGTTTACTCAGCGTTGAAATGTTCTTTTTCCACTCCAGTATTCTTGCCTGGAGAATCCCATGGATAGAGGAGCCTGGTGGGTTACAGTCCACGGGTCGCAAAGAGTCAGACACGACTGAGTGACTTCACCTATGATTGCAAAAGGTCCCCCTAGATTATTGAAAATAATCTCCCTATTGTGTGTCAGCTGACTAATAACCTTAATATAGTATTCATCTATGCCCACTTTTCCAGGTGGCACTAGTGGTAAAGAACCTGTCTGCCAATGCAGGAAACTCAAGATGCACAGGTTCAGTCTTGGGTTGAGAAGATCCCATGGTGGAGGTTACAGCAACCCACTCCACTATTCTTGCCTGGAGAATCCCATGGACAGAGGAACCTGGCAGGCTATGGTCCATTAAGTCTCAAAGAGTTGGACATGAAGTGACTTCCTTCTTCCTCTTTTTCATCAGCAAAGTTACTTCCCAACAGTACCTACATTAGTGTTTGATTGAAAAACAAAGGTGAAGCAATCTTGTAGGGAGAGGAGTAGCATTAGAATTCTGCCTGCACAGTACTGAAGAGGGAGAAAGAAATTCTAACATATTGTTATAGAGGAGCATCAAGAAATCTTTGAAATGTTCAGGATAATGTCTATAAGAAACAAGAACTATAGGCTCTAAAAATAATAATAATAGTAATAATAATAATGAGAGTTTTGTTAAATAATGGGCTTCCCTGGTGGCTCAGAGGTTAAAGTGTCTCCCTCCAATGCGGGAGACCTGGGTTCGATCCCTGGGTCGGGAATATCCCCTGGAGAAGGAAATGGTAACCCACTCTAATATTCTTGCCTGGAGAATCCCATGGACAGAGAAGCCTGGTCAGCTACCGTTCACGGGGTCGCAAAGAGTCGGACATGACTGAGCGACTACACTTTCTTTCTTTCTTTGTTAAATAATAGAGACTTAAAGCTTCCTTCTTTATTTCTTAATTATTAAGATATTTTATTAAGCTAGTTTAAATTACAATTGTCTCAGTGTTATCTTTACAAACTCATAAAAAATGGAAAAGCTGAAGACACAGCATTCTAGTCTGCTGCAGGCTTGAGCAAAACAGGAAACCAGGTGGGATCAGTATGTGTTGGGGGCCAGTGAGAAAAGAAGACAGCAGATTGTGTGCCTGAGGCCTTCAGGAACAAACTAAAAGCTTGACTGGCAGCCCAACCATGAAAAGTTATTCAGTATCAGGAGCAACACTTTGTTTTTAAGATTTAATTACCTCAAACCAAAAATTTAAAGATCTTTTTATTGGTTCTTTGATATTTTTGATAACAATAAAAAAAAATTGATGCTTTTGAACTGAGGTGTTGGAGAAGACTCTTCAGAGTCCCTTGGACTGCAGGGAGATCCAACCAGTCCATTCTAAAGGAGATCAGCCCTGGGTGTTCTTTGGAAGGAATGATGCTAAAGCTGAAACTCCAGTACTTTGGCCAACTCATGAAAAGAGTTGACTCATTGGAAAAGACTCTGATGCTGGGAGGGATTGGGGGCAGGCGGAGAAGGGGATGACAGAAGATGAGATGGCTGGATGGCATCACCGACTCTATGGACATATGTTTGAGTGATCTCCAGGAGCTGGAGATGGACAAGGAGGCCTGTCAACTCTTCGCATGAGGTAGCCAAAGTACTGGAGTTTCAGCTTTAGCATCATTCCTTTCAAAGAACACCCAGGACTGATCTCCTTTAGAATGGACTGGTTGGATCTCCTTGCAGTCCNTATCCCCTGGAGAAGGAAATGGTAACCCACTCTAATATTCTTGCCTGGAGAATCCCATGGACAGAGAAGCCTGGTCAGCTACCGTTCACGGGGTCGCAAAGAGTCGGACATGACTGAGCGACTACACTTTCTTTCTTTCTTTGTTAAATAATAGAGACTTAAAGCTTCCTTCTTTATTTCTTAATTATTAAGATATTTTATTAAGCTAGTTTAAATTACAATTGTCTCAGTGTTATCTTTACAAACTCATAAAAAATGGAAAAGCTGAAGACACAGCATTCTAGTCTGCTGCAGGCTTGAGCAAAACAGGAAACCAGGTGGGATCAGTATGTGTTGGGGGCCAGTGAGAAAAGAAGACAGCAGATTGTGTGCCTGAGGCCTTCAGGAACAAACTAAAAGCTTGACTGGCAGCCCAACCATGAAAAGTTATTCAGTATCAGGAGCAACACTTTGTTTTTAAGATTTAATTACCTCAAACCAAAAATTTAAAGATCTTTTTATTGGTTCTTTGATATTTTTGATAACAATAAAAAAAAAACTGCAATCACCATTTGCAGTGATTTTGGAGCCCTGAAAAGTAAAGTCTGACACTGTTTCCACTGTTTCCCCATCTATTTCCCATGAAGTGATGGGACCAGATGCCGTGATCTTCGTTTTCTGAATGTTGAGCTTTAAGCCAACTTTTTCACTCTCCTCTTTCACTTTCATCAACAGGCTTTTTACTTCCTCTTCCCTTTTGGCCATAAAGGTGGTGTCATCTGCATATCTGAGGTTATTGATATTATTCCCAGCAATCTTGATTCCAGCTTGTGCTTCTTCCAGCCCAGCATTTCTCATGATGTCCACTGCTGCTGCTGGTGCTGCTAAGTAGCTTCAGTCGTGGATGACTCTCTTCGATCCCATAGATGGCAGCCCAACAGGCTCCACCGTCCCTGGGATTCTCTAGACAAGAATGCTGGAGTGGGTTGCCATTTCCTTCTCCAATGCCTGAAAGTGAAAAGTGAAAGTAAAGTCGCTCAATCGTGTTTGACTCTTCGCGACCCCATGGACTGCAGCCTACCAGGCTCCTCCTTCCGTGGGATTTTCCAGGCAAGAGTACTGGAGTGGGTTGCCATTGCCTTCTCCAATGATGTACACTGCAAATAAGTTAAATAAGCAGGGTGACAATATACAGCCTTGACATACTCCTTTTCCTATTTGGAACCAGTCTATTGTTCCATGTCCAGTTCTAACTGTTGCTTCCTGACCTGCATATAGGTTTATCAAGAGGCAGATCAGGTGGTCTGGTATACCCATCTCTTTCAGAATTTTCCACAGTTTATTGTGAACCACACAGTGAAAGGCTTTGGCATAGTCAATAAGGCAGAAATAGATGTTTTTCTGGAACTCTCTTCGTTTTTCCATGATAGAGTGGTTGTTGGCATTTTGATCTCTGGTTCCTCTGCCTTTTCTAAAACTGGCTTGAATATCTGCAAGTTCACGGTTCACGTATTGCTGAAGCCTGGCTTGGAGAATTTTGAGCATTACTTTACTAGCATGTGAGATGAGTGCAATTGTACAATAGTTTGAGCATTCTTTGGCATTGCTTTTCTTTGGGATTGGAATGAAAACTGACCTTTTCCAGTCCTGTGGCCACTGCTCAGTTTTCCAAATTTGCTGCCATATTGAGTGCAGCACTTTCACAGCATCATCTTTTAGGATTTGAAACGGCTCAACTGGAATTCCATCACCTTCACTAGCTTTGTTCATAGTGATGCTTTCTAAGGCCCACTTGACTTCACATTCCAGGATGTCTGGCTCTAGGTGAGTGATCACACCATCATGATTATCTGGGTCATGAAGATCCTTTTTGTACAGTTCTTCTGTGTATTCTTGCCACCTCTTCTTAATATCTTCTGCTTCTGTTAGGTCCATACCATTTCTGTCCTTTATCGAGCCTATCTTTGCATGAAATGTTCCGTTGGTATCTCTAATTTTCTTGAAGAGACCTCTAGGAAACCATTCTGTTCTTTTCCTCTATTTCTTTGCATTGATCACTGAGGAAGGCTTTCTTATCTCTCCTTGCAGTTTTTTGGAAATCTGCATTTAGATGCTTATATCTTTCCTTCTCTGTTTTACTTTTCACTTCTCTTCTTTTCACAGCTATTTGTAAGGCCTCCTCAGACAGCTATTTTGCTTTTTTGCATTTCTTTCCCATGGGGATGGTCTTGCTCCCTGTCTCCTGTACAATGTCACAAACCTCCGTCCATAGTTCATCAGGCATTCTATCTATCATACTGCAGTATAAAAATGAATGAGGCAATCCTAGACTTTGATAATATCAGTTTGTGATGGAAAGACAGGCCCCAAAAATTTCAGTTTACTGTGTACAGAAAATGTGACAAATAAGGAAGTTTCTATAAGTCAGCATGAAAGGATAAGGAATGTACAGAATGTAAAGTTACCACCCAGCAGTTGGAATGGCTGGTGGAAAAGGTTTATTTTACAGATCTCCTCTTGAAGGGTGATTTAATCTATACATTTTTGAGGTTGAATTTTGCTACATTCTATTTGGTGAGATTCATCCTGATATCAGATACCTATTTCTGCAACAATAAAATAGTTTTGCACTGGAGGAGGAAGGGACACTTCTTGATGTAAGTTACTTATCCAACTGGCCAAGAGCATCCAATTGTCCAAGGACACCTCGGTACCTATTCTAGATAGGTAGATATCCAAGGTATCTACCTAGGATACCTTGGTACCTATTCTACTTTTTTTCTCATGATAATGTTAGCCCCCCCCCAAAAAAAAATAGTTTATATTATCTATACCAACCCTGATCTCTATTAACCTGATTCAGTACTCTTCCAAAGAGATGACGTAAGCAAAAGCATTGTGATTTTTGTGCAAACCTGGATCCACACGAGAGATAATCTCTCCCTACCATGACACATCACATGCATACTCAAAAATCAAAATATTAGATTCATGCAAACGATTTTCATGGTCACCCTGCCCACTTTCAATTATATTCCATTCCAATAGAGAAATCCTAGGACAGCCACCACTATTATGGAAGATTAAACAATTTTTTTCAGTGCCTGTGTGGAATGACCCTGAGTTTATTATCAGTGAAGATACCTCAGTTTATATTGGTGCTGATATGCAAAGCGTTAAGTGGTTAGTGCCCACGTACTTGCTTTACTTTTTTCTTACATGGGAAAGGAGGAGGGAGTAAAATACTACAAAGAAAGCTGCATTTTTAGTTGGAGTATGCAGGGTCTATTCCTTGACCAGGGATCAAACCCAGGCCCCCTGCATTGGGAGCTTGGAATCTTAGCCACTAGACCACCAGGAAAGTCCCCTGTACTTTTACATGAATCATAAAACATGCTCCTAGTTATAGCTGTTGTGATAATTAAGGACATTGCAGCTTTGTTACTTCTCCCACCAGTTACCAGGCATGTGATAATTTAGTAACTCCCATTAGACATGATATAAGTATCTGTGTATGCCTGTAGGCATATATTTGTTTCTACTTGTAGTAATTTAAGATTCTCTTTGTGTTTTCTAGTCATTTTCAAGGAGCAATTTCCAAATGCACATGACAGTGCATTTTTCTGGAAACATTAATTCTGTGTAAAAGTTATTTAAAATTTCTCATGTAAATCACCTATCATAGGCTTTTGGGGCTTCAAAATCACTGTGGACATTGACAGCTACATGAAAATAAAAGATGCTTGCTCCTTGGAAGAAAAGCTATGACAAACCTAGACGGTGTAGTAAAAAATAGAGACATCACTTTGCTGACAAATGTCCATATAGTCAAAGCTATGGTTTTTCCAGTAGTCATGTATGAATATAAGAGTTGGACCATAAAAAAGGCTGAGCACAAAAGAACTGATGCTTTCAAACTGTGGTGTTGGAGAAGATTCTTGAGAGTCCCTTGGACTACAAGGAGATCCAACCAGTCAATCCTAAAGGAAATCAACCCTGAATATTCATTGGAAGGACTGATGCAGAAGCTGAAGCTCCAGTACTTTGGCCACCTGATATGGTGAACCAGCTCACTGGAAAAAAACCCTGATGCTGGAAAAGATTGAAGGGAGGAGGAGAAGGGGCAAGAGAGGATGAGATGGTTGGATGGCATCACTGACTCAATGGACATGAGTTTGAGCAAACTCTGGGAGATGGTAAAGGTAAATGGTCAAGAACAGGGAAGCTATGGCTTGCTGCAGTCCATGGGGTTGCAGAGAGTCAGGCACAATTGAGCAACTGAACAACAGCGAGAGTATAGCTAGCCATAAAAACCACAAAAAAACTAGAGTTATCCATTGTACACATGAAGTGAAGATCATAAGAAATAGTCTGGTAAATTTTTGTAAGGGAACTACAATAAATGAATACCCTCAGAAAATAATACTGACTCTTTCACCTTCCCCTTCAATGCAGGATGAAATTTATATAATCAATTCTTATGAGTCTATGGATCATCTGGGTAGCTTTACTAATTTTGACTGGACTCATTCATGTGTCTGCATTTGTCTGTGTATCAAGTGGACAACCCTGCTAAATTTGTCTAGGTTTTTGTTTGTTGTTTTTCATGTATTTGGGGCTTGGCTGACTGTAGGTTTGTCTAGAATATCCTTAGCTGAGAAAATGGGCTCTTCTCCAAATGATCTGTGTTTTCCATCAGATTATCTTCTTCTCACAAGGGAGGGAGGTACCCAACTGAGAGAACAGAATCAGGCAAGGCACTTGAAAGTTGCAGACCATCACTTCAAAAATACAGGAAATCACAGGACAGTCCAGATGCAGGATATGAAGAAATGGGTTTTGCCTCTTACAGAGAGAAGCTGCTAAGTCACTTTGCAAAAGCATGAATATGGGGTTGAGTGAAAAATTAGGATCACTTTTGCAATCAAGACACTAATATACATGTATAAAGGGTCATGATATTTACTATGGAGAGAAAGAAGAAAAGAGTTCAAAAGATATCAGAAGGCTATTTGTACAGAAATACTGGGCTATGGTAATATTCTGGGTTCCTGGATGGTTCAGGTGATAAATAATCACCTGCCAATGCAGGAGAAGCAGGCAGGAGAGGCGTGTTTGATCCTTGGGTCAGGAAGATCCCCTGGAGTAGGATCCCACTCCAGTGTTCTGGCCTGGAAAATACCATGGACAAAGGAGCCAGACAGGCTACAGTGCATGGTGTCGCAAAGAGTTGGACATGACTGAGCACAGAACAGCAGCAATAGCAGCAGGCTTTTAATTGAGGGAAAAAGGAAAACCATTGGAGGATTTTTGAACAAAAGAGTCATGTCCACATGAAGGGATATGAAGGAAGCAATTAACATAAATCTGGAGTTCAAAGGTGAGGTCTAAGTTGAGAATACACATATAATCTGCTAAAGTTGTAAAATTCTCATTTATATTATATACATTTAATAAATTTCATTAAATTATATTTATATGAATTTAATATATCATGAAATAATATGAAATCCTGATTTCTGTAAACATATGTGAGAGAGTTGTACCATTTGCAGATTTGATAAATATGGTTCTATATCTGCTCCCAAGTTTAGCATGTAAGGAACAAACCCAGTTATTTGCTTTTTGCATCCATATAAATCAGTGGTTACTAGAAAAAGAATATTTTTAATCTTGGTTGCATTTTGCTACCAAGAAAAATAAACTGTGTTTACTTTTAACATCGTTTTTTTCAAATAAACATAATTTATTTAAATATTGCCTCTTTTTTTTCCCCCTTTGGCATGTCCATGAATCTCCTCCAGTCCTGGATTATTTTTCACCCATATAAATGGTAAAGACATCAACCAATGAAATGTTTTACTTTTATTAAAGTAATACACACAAATGATTAAATAAATATATGTAATTGGGGGAGAATCAGTGTAGAAACCTAAAAGAAAAGCCATGGCTTACTTCCAACAGAAAGTGTATGTAGTTGTGATCTTTCTGTATTTCTAGAAAGCTAACACAATTGACCCAACTCAGAAATTCCAATTAACTTGGCATCTGTTGAAAACAGAGCAGAACAGCAAACAATCTGTTTCAAATATTTTTGCATAAAGTGGCTAACAGACAGTTTAATGAAGCAAAAAAATAAGGGGAATAAGTTTAGTAATTTATTGACAATTAAGTAATGAGTAGTTGATGACTTGTAAGAAAAGGCAATTCAGATAACCAATCATAAACAAGCAGAGAATAGGAATTTAGAGTTTTAAGGAAAAAGCATAGAAAACAATAACTTCAGGAAGGTGCAGCATTCTACTAATAACACTAAGAAAGATTTATTTAATGCAAAATATTGTGAATTTCAAAAAAGAATCCTATGGTTTTTAAAAATTGATAAAGTAAATTATGATACTATAGGAAAATATATATATACGCACACACACACACACACTGCACATAAAGTGCGTGCAAGATATGTTTAGCAATGAAATACAATGGCTTATTCTGACCATATTTAACATATTTATTTGATTTTTTTAAGTTTTTTTTTTTGTCTTCCTTCTGAAAATGCAAGAAACTTTTACTTGAGAGATACTTAAATGAGACACTTGTAAGTATCATCACTTGATGATGATATTCTGAATTTCCTCAGTAAAGATTCTGTCAGTCTCAAAATTTACAGCTGTTGTACTGAAATGTAAAAGGTGATCAAACGTTAAAGTCCTAAGCGATCCACATGACTCACTGTTAATAATAAGTTCTCTCCCTTTTAGATTTCAATTACAAACAATGAATAATTTCTAGATAAGACAACATAGTCACTATAGTCAAGAATACTATATTTTATATCTGAGTGATATATGAAACCACTGGAGGATTTTAATGGTAATATGATATATTCTGACATATTTTGTTGTTGTCATTATTATCTTTGACAGCTTAATTGAGGTATATATCAATACCATAAAATGTACCCATTTGAGTGTTAGTACACATACTGGTATAACTATATCAACACAGTCTAATCTATATTTGGAATATATATGGAATATTTACATCACCCCTAAACATTTTCTGCTGCCCATTTTCAATCAAATGTCTTCTCCTATCTCTTACTCAAGAAAATATGGATCACTTTTTGATATGTAGGCTTGCTGTGTTTAGAAATTTCATATATTTGTAGCATCTTTTTCGGAGAAGGCAATGGCACCCCACTCCAGTACTCTTGCCTGGAAAATCCCATGGATGGAGGAGCCTGGTAGGCTGCAGTCCATGGGGTCACTAAGAGTCGGAGATGACTGAGCGACTTCCCTTTTACTTTTCACTTTCATGCATCGGAGAAGGAAATGGCAACCCACTCCAGTGTTCTTGCCTGGAGAATCCCAGGGATGGAGGAGCCTGGTGGGCTGCTGTCTATGGGGTAAAACAGAGTTGGACGCAACTTTCATGACTTAGCAGCAGTAGCAGTATCTTTTTAGATTCCACATACAAACAAAATCATATGTTATTTGTCTTTTTCTGATTTACTTCAGTCAGTGTGACGATCTCTAAATCCATCCATGATGCTACAAATGACATTATTTCATTCTTTTTTATGGCAGCATAATATTTCATTGTATATATGTACCACATCTTCTTTATACATTCCTGTGTTGATGGACATTTAGGTTATGTCCCTATCCCAGCTAATATAAATAATGCTCCAGTGAACACTGGGGTGCATGTATTGTTTCAAATTATGATTTTCTCCAAATATATGTCCATGAGTAGGATTGCTGGATCATATCATAGCTATATTTTTAGTTTTTAAAGGAACATCCATGTTGTTATTGTTCAGTTGCTCAGTTGTGTCTGACTGTTTTTGACCCCATGGACTGAAGCATGCCAGGCTTCCCTGTCCTATACTATCTCCTGGAGTTTGCAACTCATGTCCATTGAGTCAGTGATGCCATCCAGCCATCTCATCCTCTGCCACTCTCTACTCCCACTGCCCTCAGTCTTTCCCAGCATCAGGATCTTTTCGAATGAGTTGGTTCTTCACAGCAGGTGGCCAAAGTATTGGAGTTTCAGCTTCAGCATCAGTCCTTCCAATGAATATTGAGTGTTGATTTCCTTTAGGACTAACTGGTTTGATCTCCTTGCTGTCCAAGGGACTCTCAAGAGTCTTCAGCAGCACAGTTTGAAAGCACCAATTCTTCAATGCTCAGCCTTCTTTATTGTCCAACTTTCACATTTGTACAGTGCTATTCCGGAGAAGGCAATGGCATCCCACTCCAGTACTCTTGCCTGGAAACTCCCATGGACGGAGGAGCCTGGTAGGCTGCAGTCCATGGGGTCGCTGAGTCAGACATGACTGAGCGACTTCACTTTCACTTTTCACTTTCATGCATTGGAGAAGGAAATGGCGACCCACTCCAGTGTTCTTGCCTGGAGAATCCCAGGGATGGCAGAGCCCAATGGGCTGCCGTCTGTGGGGTCGCACAGAGTTGGACACGACTGAAGCGACTTAGCAGTAGCAGCACAGTGCTATTCCAATTCTCATTTCCATCAACAGTGTAGGAGGATTCCCTTTTCTCAGCATTTATAGCTAATAGATATTTTTGTTGATGTCTATTCTCACTAGTGTGAGATGATAACCCATTGTTGTTTTGATTTGCATTTCTCTAATAATTAGTGATGTTGAGCATGATTTAATATGATTTTTTGGCTGTTTGTTTGTCTTTCTTGGAGAAAAGTATACTTAGATCTTCCTCTCACTTTTTGATTGGTTGTTTGATTTTGATATTGAATTTCATGAGCTGGTTGTATATTCGGGGCTTAATGCTTTATTGATCACTTTATTCGCAAATATTTTCTTCCATTCTGATGGTTGTTTTCTTGTTTCCTTTGCTGTACAAAAGCTTTCAAGTTCAATTAGGCCCCATTTTTTTATTTTTGTTTTTATTTTCATTACTCGAGGAGGTGGATCAAAAAAGATCACATGAACTTATTGAGGAAACAGAAATAGAGTCGCAAATGTAGAAAACAAATTTATGGTCACTAGTGGGGAAAAGTGGGGGGTGAGATAAATTGGGAGATTGGGATTGACATATACAAGCTATTATGTATAAAACAGATAACTAATATGAACTAGGACAGCACAGTAACTTTACTTTACTTTGTCATGGCCTTAATATAGGAAGAGAATCTAAAATATAGCAGATGTATATGTGTCTATATATATATAACTGATTCACTTTGCTGTACAGCAGAAACTAACATAACATTGAAAATCACTATACTCCCAATCAGTTCAGTTCAGTCGCTCAGTCGTGTCCAACTTTTTGCGACCCCATGAATCGCAGCACGCCAGGCCTCCCTGTTCATCACCATCTCCCGGAGTTCACTCAGACTCACGTCCATCGAGTCCGTGATACCATCCAGCCATCTCATCCTCAGTCGTCCCCTTCTCCTCCTGCCCCCAATCCCTCCCAGCATCAGAGTCTTTTCCAATGAGTCAACTCTTCACATGAGGTGGCCAAAGTACTGGAGTTTCAGCTTCAGCATCATTCCTTCCAAAGAAATCCCAGGGTTGATCTCCTTCAGAATGGACTGGTTGGATCTCCTTGCAGTCCAAGGGACTCTCAAGAGTCTTCTCCAACACCACAGTTCAAAAGCATCAATTCTTTGGTGAGAATTAAACAAGGCTGTGGTCCTAGTGTGATTAGATTGACTAGTTTTCTGTGAGTATGGTTTCAGTGTGTCTGCCCTCTGATGCCCTCTTGCAACACACACCATCTTACTTGGGTTTCTCTTACCTTGGGCATGGTATATCTCTTCACGGCTGCTCCAGCAAAGCACAGCCACTGCTCCTTACCTTGGACGAGGGGTATCTCCTTACCACCACCCTTCCTGAACTTCAATTTGAGATAGCTCCTCTAGGCCCTCCTACGCCCCCGCAGTCACCGTTCCTCAAGTTGCTCCTCTCGGCTGCTGCCCCTGGCCTCGGGCGCAGGGTAGCTCCGCCCGCCTGCAGTCCCTGAGCTCCAGTGCGGGGTGGCTCCTCCCGGCCACCGCCCCTGGCCTCCTGCGCAGGGTAGCTCCTCTGAGCCACTGCTCCTGACCTCAGATGTGGGGTGTCACCTCCCAGCCGCCACTGACCTTGGGCCCTGGGTAGCTCCTCTCGGCCCCCGCCCCTGACCTCGGACTTAGGTAGCTCCTCTCGGCCGTTCCTGCACCGTCACAGCCTGGCACTCTCGGCAGCTGCCTCTGACCTCGGACGTGGGGTAACTCCTCTTGGCTGCGTTTAGTGCTCTGGGTTGCAGCCGCCCACACTTAGTGCTCCAGGTCACAGCTGCCCGCTGCCCATGAGTCCGAAATGCAGTACTTGGATGCAATCTCAAAAACGACAGAATGATCTCTGTTCATCTCCAAGGCAAACCATTCAATATCACAGTTATCCAAGTCTATGCCCCAACCAGTAATGCTGAAGAAGCTGAAGTGGAATAGTTTTATGAAGACCTACACGATATGTTAGAACTAACACCCAAAAAAGATGTCCTTTTCATTATAGGGGACTGGAATGCTAAAGTAGGAAGTCAAGAAACACCTGGAGTAACAGGCAAATTTGGCCTTGGAATGCGGAATGAAGCAGGGCAAAAACTAATAGAGTTTTGCCAAGAAAATGCACTGGTCATAGCAAACACCCTCTTCCAACAACACAAGAGAAGACTCTACACATGGACATGACCAGATGGTCAACACCGAAATCAGATTGATTATATTCTCTGCAGCCAAAGATGGAGAAGCTCTATACAGTCAACAAAAACAAGACCAGGAGCTGACTGTGGCTCAGATCATGAACTCCTTATTACCAAATTCAGACTCAAATTGAAGAAAGTAGGGAAAACTGCTAGACCATTCAGGTATGACCTAAATCAAATTCCTTATGATTATACTCCCAATAAGTATTACTAAAGAAGAAATTTCATATAAATAGATTATACAATAATTGTCTTTTGTGTTAGGATTCTTTCTCTTAGCATGATGTTTTGAGATTTATCCATTAATATTATGTTAATATTTCATTAACATTAATGAATGTTAACATGTTAATATTTCATTCCCTTTTTATTGCTGAGAAGTGTTCCAACTTTTTCATAGATATATAGCAAGAATCAGATTGACTGAAAAATCTTAAGAGATCTACAAGACTTACTCTCTAATTTTACAAACAAGATATTCGATACTCAGAAGTGAAGTGTCCAGAGAAAATACACAGAGCTAGTTGAAGCCAAGCCCTCTGACAATAGTAACCAGCTCTCTGAACTTTAAAAAGAAAATGCCTCCATGACACTTTCTCTTTCCACTTTTTTCTCCCTTCTGTCCTGAATCTTATACCCATGAGTCATTTTTAATGTCTTCATTCTCTCTTCATGAATAGATTTCTCATTTATTCAAAATAAATTTTTTGAAATTGAATTTCATCAACATTTATAATGAAGCCATATGCTTCTCCCTGCTTCTGTTTTATATTTCCTCTAGCTCTTATTTTTATTAGCCCAGGAAAACATCTCTTTAAGAAGTCCAACTTATAAAACTATGATAGTTTTGATTATACATTTTGATGTGATTTACATTTGTATTTCTCATTTATTTTGATATTGTATCAATAATAACATTTACATTTTAAACTCTAGTACTCTGCTTATTCCATTTGTTGAGGAGAGTTTTCTTCTCTTCACCTATTTCATTTGATTTGTGACACTCCATCATCTAAACCTTCTACTTTATCTTCATAATCTTCACTTTCCAGACTAAATTTCTTTCTTCAAGAATATATCCTTTATGAAAATACCTACTGACATAAATAGCTCTCGATATAATACACAAATCTCAAAGTGGCAATGAGTAGTTTGAAATGAGGTTGCTGACACATTTGATACATCTATACAGTTTTCTTATTTCATTAGAGCAAATATATAAAGATTGATAGATTTCCTCTGTTAATAGCAAATTTGACAGTACTTGGAGAAAAACATCTGCATAACAATGGTACCAAAATTAAATGTCAGTTTCTTTATTTTTTAGAGGTTTTTAATGATTGAGTGCTGTCAGGTTTCAAGTTTCACCATCCCTTCTCCCTTCCTCCTGCCCCACATTTAGATAAGCAGAGAACAGAGTCTTTGTGCTCCTTATCTCAACCCTGGCAGGAGGATCACATCCACAATCCTCTGCCCACAGTTGGAAACATTATGCCAGGCCCTACCCCTGCATCATAATGACATCCCCAAACCAGTCTCCTTTCCCAGCTCTCTCAAACTATTTTAGACCAACTTGGGAGGCCTACTCTTTACTCCTCCAAAACACTTATTTTGCAAGTGCAAACATACCTCATTTTATTGCACTTTCTTTTGTTGTACTTTGGAGATATTAAGTGTTTTACAAATTGAAAGTTTGTGCAACCCTGCCCCAAGCAAGTCTTTGGGCAGCATTTTTCGAAAAACATTTGCTCACTCTGTGTCTCTGTGTCACATTTTGGGAATTCTCACAATATCTCAAACTTCTTCATTATCATTATATTTGTTATGGTCATCTGTGATCAGGGATTTTGGGTGTCACTATTGTAATTGTTTTAGGGTGCAAACTGTATATAAAAGATCTTGTGACATCCTAAATTATTATGAGAATGAATCAATGAATTAATATATACAAAAAGGTACAGGATAACACCTGGTCACTAAAAAACATTCAATGTTACCTAGTATTATTAGCATTTTTATTGATATTGTTGAAATAAGCATGGGGATAGGCATCAGACACTTATTGTCCCAGTCCTATTGTTCAGTTATATTTGAACTGTGAAGAATGTTTTCACATTTTCACATTTCATGTATTTCCGTTCAATTCCATTTTTAAAAGGCTTTTCACTGCCAAAATGGACCTTAAACGCTAATTTTAATTATATATGAACTCTCTTCACACTTTTCTCCTTCATTTTTTTTCTCTTCAATTAAAGTGCAGCAATTCCTTAGATGATGCAATTGTCTTTGACAGTATTGCTGAAAATCTCAGTTTTGAGGTAGCAAACAAATAAATTAAGGGAACAGTCAGTGCCAGCTACTGACCTTGTGTCATCAGAGTCCAGGGAAACAACCCAATGCTTTTATTTTTTAGCTTCTTTGTTTGTTTGTTTTTAGATTCTATGTATAACAATGAGATCATACAGTATTTGTTTTTTTCATTCAATTTATTTCTGATTTATTTATTTCATCCATGTTGTAGAAAATGGCAGGGCTTTTTTTTCTTTTTTTCCTTGTTATGGCTAAATAATATTTCATTATAAATCCTTGCTCTTAAATGACTTACAGTCCAATAGATTAATATAGTCAATGTAACTATTTTTCCTTAATTCTTAAATTGAGTTCTCATTTTAGGAAGATTCAAATTGTACCATGTGGTGTAAATCAAGGTATATGAAGTGTAATTTTTTATTCTCTCACTTGTATTCCTTTCTTCAAAAGAGAAAATTAAGGAATAGATTTCATGGTTTCCTACTTTCTGATTCTCAATTGGAAGCTCAAAATCTCATACTGTAGAGATTTTCAACCAGAATGACATTCAAAACCTGCCAGCTGAATAGTTTACTGTTTTATTTACAAGGCAACGATTTCCCATATCATTTATCATCAGTGGAGAGAATTATAAAAGGTAAAATTAGAATAGATTAAGATACACTGTAGTCGTTCAGTTCAGTTCAGTCGCTCAGTCGTGTCCGACTCTTTGCGACCCCATGTATCGCAGCACGCCAGGCTTCCCTGTCCCTCACCATCTCCCGGAGTTCACTCAGACTCACGTCCATCGAGTCTGTGTTGTCATCCAGCCAACTCATCCTCGGTCGTCCCCTTCTCCTCCTGCCCCCAAACCCCCCAGCATCAGAGTCTTTTCCAATGAGTCAACTCTTCGCATGTACTGTACATGTACATGTACAACTACACTGTAGTTGTAGGTGAAATATTTAGAAAATTCATAAGTAAATTTATATAAATCAATACCTAGTCACAGAGAACAAGCCAAGTAATTCATAGTGTTTAAAAACCTAGGATTATATAAAGACTTAGGAACAATTATTTTCCATGTTTTCTGGACTGAATATTTGTGTTCCCTGAAAATTCGTATGTTAAAGCCCTAACCCCCAGTGTGACGGTATTTGGAAGTGAGGACCTTGGAAGGAAGTAGATTTAAATGAGGTCATGAAAGTGGAACCCTCATAATGGGATTAGTGTTCTTATAAGAAAAGAAGGAGAGATTTGAATACTCTGTCTTATTCTATCTCTCTGTTTCTCTCTCAGCCACGTAAAGACACAGCAAGAAGGTGCAGTCTGTAAGCCAGTAAGAAGTCCTTCACCAGGGACCAAATTGACCAGTAACTTGATCTTGGAATTCATGGCCTCTAGAACAGTAAGTAAGACGTAAATTCCTGTTTAAACCATCTAACTGATACTATTTTGTTAGAGCAATGAGAATTTGAGATGAGTATAGAAGGAATAAATAAGGCAAAAAGTAACAATGCAATGTAGTTATAATGTTATCAATGAAAATAATATTTTTTAACGTCTCAACAAACAACACTCAAAAAGAAAAAGAAAAGGAATAAACAGTCTTACAAGATAAAAAGTTAAAACTGATATTCTGTATTCTGATGCTTTATAATTAGTTATTAAAAAGGAAAATACACACGTCAGATATTTCTACACTACTATCTAAACTCATGAATAACTAGAATATGTAATATTTTCCTGAATAATTAATTTTCAGAATTAACAAATACATTTTAAAATAAATTACATATATATTGTTTTCTTACATTAATTTTCTGGTTACTAAGTATATACTCATTATATCTATTTTTAAAAAACATAAAAGAAGAAAGATTATTATAGTCTCTATATTTATTTAATTCTATATATTATTTAATACATATTTTAACAAATTCAAATTACATTTAATATTTTAATTATATAAATCTGACAATGTCCAAAGTCAAGAAATAGTGTCTTTTTAAAAATTCAACCGATTGACATTAGAAAACTTGATATTTCATTGCCTTAACTTGAATTTAGTGATATTAAAAATATGTGACTATAGAACTTTAGAGTTTCTAGTACTTCTATTAGTTACCTAGTCTTGTTCAAGCCCATTTCCCACCACACTGGGGAAATTATTTGCACAGTTTCTAGTAATTTGTAAGAAATTTTCATATATTGAATGACATTTCTTTGCATTCATATAGCATTTATTTCCAATTCACCTATGTGTCTTTTAAAATTTTCTTTACGGCATGTCATTTATGATTCTAGATGTCAATTTGTTATGAACCAATCTTTTTTTCTTTTGGCATCTTTTGTATGAGATGATACATACAAGATATATATATTTGGGTTCTTAATTTATTGTTTATTTCTTTTCATTTTTAGCTAGTAGACAAACACTGTGATTTTTTTGTGGCATGCCTGTAAGAAGCACGGTGGATGCAGCACGGGACGGGAGTCAATGGTGTTGTCACTTAGGTAGACCCATGGGATGTTGTTTGAGGTCTTTGGCTGATTAGTTATAGCAAAATGAAAACAAACAAAAGACAGCTACTTCCCTCAGGCAATTGCAACTCTTGGCACACAAGTGGTATTGCTCCAAAGGTGTGCAAAAATGATAAAACACTACAGGGAGAAAAGGTATCTTCTCATATCTGACAAAAAGATTGAAGTTCTGTCAGCTATGATAGTTGGAGAGAAAGCAGTATTTTTGTCACCTTGTTAATGTCATAACTTTGGATAACCCACAACAATAGGTATTCCAAAATGTTAATAGTGATAGAAGACTTGAAGAATACCAACTGGAGATGCCAGCACTCAGCAGAGAGATATTAGGAAAACAAAAGCAGCCACGAGGCAGGATATAAACTTGTTCTTAAAAACAAGGAAGAAAGTTCCTGAAAATTCCCAGTGGCCAAGAAAGTAGCAGATGAGAAAAGTATTTGTGGTTTGGGAAATTTTGGTTATGTAGCTAGGTGAGAGAAAGGTCATAAAAGTTTATGTGCCCTGAAATGTTACTGATGTTTACTGTTATATTACATTTTGATGGTAATAATAGACTTGTGCAGAGAAAAAAATGAGATTAGTACATAATTCCATTTGCTGATTTGCTTACACCTTCAAATTCAACATAAATGCAAAACATATAATTTTTATTATTTTACATCTGCTTGCAGAACCTACACATTTCCACTGGCTATTACTAGTCCTGAAAGTGAATTTCAAGCCATATTTAGTTTTAAGAGAAAATAGTAAGAAAAGGGAGAAAAATATTTTAAAAAGCGTGAAAAGAAAGCATTAAGGAAAATGACAAGGACGATCAGGGACATGAAAAATAAAATAATATTTTGGTTAATATCTAAATAATTTTCATACAATATAAGCCATTCTTTCTGATGCATACACTGTAATATTCATTCTTTCTCTTGTCAATTATTTTGCTCTTGAAAACATTTCTTACCTTTAAAACATCAAATATAAGGCTACAAAGCCAGAAATTGATGTCTTAGAAATGCTACTTTTGGAAGAATAAGGTTGATGTTCTTCAGTTTTCTAATCTCTTGAATTTCTTTTTGGTTTTATCAATGGATGATAGATTAGCAAAAGCTAAGATCAGTATGTGCATGTGTCTGTTGCAGAAAATAATTCATACACATCAGTGTGTGCAATCCTATATATGTTACCTCAAAAAAACTAATATGAAAGATGTTAGTCAAGATTCATGATGAGCGATAGTAACTTTTTTAAAAAATCTGAACACAGTGATGGAAAACACTGAGAATCAAAGGCTGTGATAAGAATGTGCAAGGATCTGTGTGACAGATTCAAATGAATAAAAATGTGATAGAAGCATGAACATTATCTTCCGGTTTCTTTAACTTGATACTGAGAAGAGTAATGGCCACAGAGAAGATAAAAGGAAGCCCTGCTTTGTGGAATAGAATGAATGGCTTTAGATTTAGAAATGATATTGACCGCTCATCTGAGACATTGAAGAAACCATAGAAGGACGGGGGAAATGGAAAGGATGAGAAGAAGACTGATTATTCACTTAGAACTTCAGTTCGTCTGAAGTAATCACAAAGTAAGGGCAAAAAGTAGCAGCGACTTTTACTGATCATCAAAGCTGCAGATAAAAATTCAGACCAATAAGAATAGAAAAAAACATGAAATGATATAAAAGAATTACCACTTATCAATTTGAGAATGAGTTCAGAAATTCTATTTTTAATTCAGAATCTATGTAACCTCTATTCTTTTAATATTAATATTTAAAGACATATTAAAAAGTTGAAATTATAGATGGCAGGTAAACATTTTTTTTTTAAATAACCAAAGAGGTTTAAAAGGAAAAAAAGTAAATTTGTGGTGATATTAAGTCACATTATTATAATAGGATTAATGAAACTGAAGTGGATTTTGTATTTGCAAATTTACTGAGAATTTATAAGAAACATTCATAAAAATATTTATGGAGAAGCAGTCAAGAAATACATAGAAAATGTGGAAGAATCATTGTATCATGGTCTGTATATGTAAAGTCAGTGCCAATACAAATATTATTTTTAAATATATAATTACTATTGACATGAAAAAAATTTACTCATCTTTGAGACCAGTTTCAAAGTCTTATATCTCTGAGAGTTTCCCCAATATTTCTTCTTCCTAGATAGACTTAAAAGCTCCTTACCAAACACTGTTTAAGATAACAGCATAATGGGCAGTTTTTCCATTTATTAAATGAATAATGTTTGAAAGCCTACATGTGAATAAATTCAGGTACAAATTAATTTCTGGTTATCATAAATTTTATTAATTAAATTAGACAGGTTACTCTGATTAAAAGCATATATAAGCTACTACCTAAAGCAGTCTGCAGATTTAATATAATCTCTATCAAATTACTCATGACAAATAATCTTAGAAAAAATGTCCTAAAATTGGATGAAATGATAAAAAATCCAAAATTGCCAAGGCAATCCTGAGGACAAAGAACAAAGCTGGAGGCAAAACTCTATCAGACTTTAGACAATGCTAAAAAGCTATAGTAATCAAAACAATATGGTATTGGCACAAAAACAGATATATGGACCACTGAAAGAGAATAGAGAGCCCAGTAATAAGCCCACATACTTATGGCCAATTAACCTTCAACAAAGGAGGCAAGACTATATAAGGGAGAAAAAGCAGTCTCTCCAGCAAGTGGTACTGAGAAAGCTAGAACAGCCTCTAATACCATACACACACAAAATAAGCTCAAAATGGAATAAAGACCTAAATGTAAGCCATTAAAATTAGATTTAGTTTTTGGACAATGACTCTATCGGGATACCAAACTTTATATAGGAAGAGCCTAATTTTGTTAATTGGACTTCCTTGGTAGCCCAGTGGTAATGCAAGAGATGCAGGTTTGATTCCTGGGTCAGAAAGATCCCCTGGAGAAGGAAATGGCAACCCGCTCCAGTACTATTGCCTGGGAAATCCCATGTGCAGAGGAGACTGAAAGGCTGCAGTCCGTGTGGTTGGAAGAAGAGTCAGAAATGACTTAGTGATTAAGCAAAACAGCAAGTTTTGTTAATAAAATGTATATACAAAAACAACATAAATATATAAGCATGTTTTCTTGATAAAATTATCAGGAGCAGCTCCTAGAGGAGGTGGTAATTAAGTCCTGAATATGTGGTTCATGCATACTCAGTCATGTCTGACTCTTTGCCTCCCCATAGACTGTGGCCCGTTAGGCTCCTCTGTCCATGGAATTTTCCAGGTAAGAATACTGAATGTGTTGCCATTTCCTACTCCAGGGAATCTTCCTGGCCCAGCGATCAAACCCACATCTCCTTCATTGGCAGGCAGGTTCTTTACCACTAATGCCACCTGGGAAGCCCAGTACATGGTAAGAAGTTGTGGTAGGATTCAGCTAAGTGGCACAGGGAAAGATCTTGGTGAAAATCATTTAAGTGACAGTTACAAGGTGGTTGGCATAACTTTCTGCATGACTTTTTTCTATGATCAGTGAGTGATAGCAAGAGAAGTTCCAACTGAAAGAGAGAAAAGAATAAAAGGACTCAAAAATAGGAAAGTCCAGAGTGTTTATTGGAGAAGGAAATGGCAACCCACTCCCGTGTTCTTGCCTGGAGAATCCCAGGGATGGGGGAGCCCAATGGGCTGCCATCTGTGGGGTCGCACAGAGTTGGACACGACTGAAGCGACTTAGCAGCAGCAGCAGCCAGAGTGTTTATGAAGTGTAGTCGATATATATCGTAGTTTAGCTGAAACATGGCAACCCACTCCAGTATTCTTGCCTGGAAAAACCCATGACAGAGGAGCCTGGTGGGCTATAGTTCATGGGATTCCAAAGAGCCAGACATGACTGAGCAACTAAACAACAGTACTACAACTTAGGGGAGCTATGATAGAGAAGATTGGAAGGAAAGATTTGAGGACATATTGTATCCAGCCTTGAATACCAAAACATATCAACTGTAATTAATTTGGTAAGCAACAGGGAACAAATGATGGTTATTGAGCAAGAGGGTAGCATGAATGTCATTGTATGTGGCAGAATTTCACTTTTTTTTAATATTGAAAAATGTTTTAGTTCATCCATTGACAGACATTTAGCTTGCTTCTAAATGTCTTGACTTCCGTCACAGATGGGCATTCTTTACCGCTGAGCTACCAGGGAACCTAAACCTCTCGACTCTTGTGAATAATACTGAAATGAACATGAGAGTGCAAATATGTCTTCAAGATGCTAATTTTCTCTCCTTTGGATAGATACCCAGAAGTGGAATTGCTATGTCATATGATAGTTCTATTTTGATTTATACTCCACATTGCAAATGCTGTGTATCATGTATTAAACATTTTCTGTAATATTATATATTATGTATGTAAACATGTTTTATATACTATATATTGTGCTACTTAGTATATACAGCATATTTTATGCTACATAAGCTATATATTATAAACTTCGGAAATATATATACTAGACCCTTGTATCGGAGAAGGCAATGGCACCCCACTCCAGTACTCTTGCCTGGCAAATCGCATGGATGGAGGAGCCTGGTGGGCTGCAGTCTATGGGATCTCTGAGAGTCAGACACGACTGAGCGACTTCACTTTCACCTTTCACTTTCATACATTAGAGAAGGAAATGGCAACCCAATCCAGTGTTCTTGCCTGGAGAATCCTAGGGACAGGGGAGCCTGGTGGGCTGCTGTCTATGGGGTCTCAGAGTCGGACACGACTGAAGCAACTTAGCAGTAGCAGCAGCAGACCCTTGTATAAGTGCCTTAATTCATTTAATTCTAATTAATTTTGAGTTGAGGAAAAGTTTATTTCCCAAATCCTCCAGTGTTCTTGCCTGGAGAATCCCAGGGACAGTGGAGCCTGGTGGGCTGCCGTCTATGGGGTCGCACAGAGTCAGACACGACTGAAGTGATTTAGCAGCAGCAGCAGCAGCAGCATAGACGAAGATTGAAACTAGTTATGCAAAGCATATTATTCTCATTTTCTATTCTAGAGAAAGCATAGAGTTAAAAATGTGAGGAAAGTCGTATCCAAAGGGGAAATATGACTTAATCACTTGTGAATTTCTCTTATATTAGTTGTGGCAAGAACTACTGTCAATGTTCTAATGACATGCAGGTGGTCCTGGCATGCCCTTTGGTTGGTTTGGGACCCCATGGACTATAGCCCACCAGGCTCCTCTGTCCATGGGATTCTCAAGGTAAGAATACTGGAGTGGGTTGCCATTTCCTTCTCCAGGGAATCTTCCAGACCCAGGGATTGAACCCAGGTCTCTTACATTGCAGGCAGACTCTTTACCAGCTGAGCCACCAGAGAAGCCCTGGCATGCCCTTTAGTTTCGTTTTACTTAAGGTAACTTAACTTTCTGCCTCTTGGAGGCACTCTTGCACCATTAGATAGAACTTCATGGCTTTGAACTTGGCTCCTCAGGAAACTCAAATGTTAAGACTGAGGCTTAAATTGCAATCTGTAGAATTTGCACATCTTAATCAATGAAGTTGATGACCAGAACCTGGCTTTACTGTCAGGTCAAGTATTGGTGTCACTATTTCAGCTCTGTTCTGAACACAGAAACTACCAAAAGATCCCATGTTCTTCAGGTTATGGGAAAATGCCCATCCTTCCCTTCCAGACAGATGGTAGGTGGCCTAGGATGTTCTGGGCTGCGGCGGGACCCGCCTTCAGACAGCAAAGCCTGGAGAGGACTGCCTAAGAGGATGAGGCAAAGTAGGTAGAAAGATGGAACCAGTCAGAAGGTGCTGGGTTTAAATACAGAAGGAATACATAATATAAGAGGTCAGAAAGTACTGATCTTCGGGGAGTTTGACTGGAGTGTGGGGAGTTACATCCAGTCAGCTTACTTGAAGTACTAGTTATAAGACTTTTTTGTAGGTCTTCCTGGCTGCTGATCTCCTTTAGGATGGACTGGTTGGATCTCCTTGCAGTCCAAGAGACTCTCAAGAGTCTTCTCTAACACCACAGTTCAAAAACATCAATTCTTCGGCACTCAGCTTTCTTCACAGTCAAACTCTCACCTCCATACATGACCACTGGAAAAACCATAGCCTTGACTAGACAGACCTTTGTTGGCAAAGTAATGTCTCTGCTTTTGAATATGCTATCTAGGCTGGTCATAACCTTCCTTCCAAGGAGTAAGTGTCTTTAAATTTCATGGCTGCAGTCACCATCTGCAGAGATTTTGGAGCCCCCCAAAAATAAAGTCTGACACTGTTTCCACTGTTTCCCCATCTATTTCCCATGAAGTGATGGGACTAGATGCCATGATCTTCGTTTTCTGAATGTTGAGCTTTAAGCCAACTTTTTTACTCTCCTCTTTCACTTTCATCAAGAGTTTTTTAGTTCCTCTTCACTTTCTGCCATAAGGGTGGTGTCATCTGTCCTAAAGGAGATCAGTCCTGGGTGTTCACTGGAAGGACTGATGCTGAAGCTGAAACTCTAATACTTTGGCCACCTCATGAGAAAAGTTGACTCATTGGAAAAGACTCTGATGCTGGGAGGGATTGGGGGAGGAATGGGGAACAACAGAGGATGAGATGGCTGGATTGCATCGCTGACTCAATGGACATGAGTTTGGGTAGGCTCCAAGAGTTGGTCATGGACAGGGAGGCCTGCCTTGCTGTGATTCATGGGGTTGCAAAGTCAGATACGACTGAGCGACTGAACTGAACTGAACTGGCTGCTGATGGGGAGGTAGCAATTAAGAGAGCTAATGTAGCAGAAACTGAATTAGAACTATTTTGATTTAGAATTGGGAAAATGATTCAAGTTTTAGTGTTAATTAAAATACTACCATGAAATTAAAAAACGCTTGCTCCTTGGAAGAAAAGCTATGACCAATCTAGACAGGATTTTTAAAAGCAAAGACATTGCTTTGCCAACAAAGGTCTGTCTAGTCAAAGCTATAGTTTTTCCAGTAGTCATGTATGAATGTGAGAGTTGGACCATAAAGAAAGCTGAGCGCTGAAGAATCGGTGCTTTTGAACTTTGGTGTTGGAGAAGACTCTTGAGAGTCCCTTGGACTCGATGAGATCCAATCATTGTATCCTAAAGAAAATCAGTCCTGAATATTCATTGGAAGAACTGATATTGAAGCTAAAAACTCTAATACTTTGGCCACCTGATGTGAAGAACTGACTCATTGGAAAAAAACCTTGATTCTGGGAAAGATTGAAGGCAGAAGAAGGGGACTACAGAGGATGAGATGGTTGGATGGCATCACTGACTCGATGGACATGAGTTTGAGCAAGCTCCAGGAGTTGATGATGGATAGCAAGGCCTGGAGTGCTGCAGTCCATGGGGTTGCAATGAGTCAGACACAGCTGAGGCCCTGAACTGAACTGAACTGAACAATACCACCTGTGCAGGCCTACCAGGTGGCACTAGTGGTGAAGAACCCACCTGCCAATTCAGGAGACATAGAAACACAAAGGACACAACTTTTCCTCCTCCTCTTTGATCTGTGAGATCAAAGCCATGTTTGATCTCTGGCTTGGGAAGATCCCCTGGAGGAGGGCATGGCAACCTACTCCAGTATTCTTGCCTGGAGAATCCCATGGACAGAGGAGCCTGGTGGACTACAGTCCACAGCTTTGCAGAGAGTCAGACATGACTGGAGCAACTGAGCATGCATGCACAATACATTGTGTTTTGCACAATGCAAAAACAACAGAATAAAAATGTGCTTCTGTTCTTACCTGCTTGTGTAACCCTGAGAAGCCCTACTTGCCTCTGAAAAACTTTTTATAATATTCTAACTGTAAAATGCATTCAAAGATCTCTAACATCCTTGTAACTTTAAATTATTTGGTTTCCAAAACCCAGGCACACCCACAAAATGCATTTTTTAATTGAAGTGGGATTATATTTCCTTTAAATAACATACAAGAAAGAGTACTGCTCTTAAATGTTTAATATAGTGATTTCTTTTGTTTTTCCTCCTGCTGCAAGAGCATGGTTAACAACTGTGATGTTTGATGAAAACTGAAGACATTTTTAAGTCAAAAATAAATAAATTGGAGTGCTTACTCAGAACTGCAACAGCTGTGTTTCGATGTTTGCAGTCACAGATGTTAGATGTTTCCAGATGGCAGCAAGGTTGTCAGGCTTCAATTTCCTCAAGAAAGAGTTCCATAACGACGGGCAGTTAAAAAACAGTTTCATAGGTTTTCGGGGATGCTAGTCATGAAATTCTATAGTTTGGTTGAACTATATGTCCAATGTAGTTGTACACATTTCGTTCAAACATTCCAAACAGTGTTCACTTAATCTGATTCCACACCAAATACTAACACATATGTTCACAACAGGTTTTTTAATGTTTATGTATTTATTTTGGCTGTGCTGTGTCTTCGTTGCTGTGTGGGCTTTTTTCCCTAGTTGGGGCGAGCAGGGACTGCTCTCTGGTTGTGGTACATGGCCTTCTCATTGAGGCGGCTTCTCTTGTTGTGGGGCAGGGGCTCTAGGTACCCACCCCCTAGTTGCGGTTCCCAGGCTTTAGAGCACAGGCTCAGTAGTTGTGGCTCATGGGCTTTGTTGCTCTGCAGCATATGGGATCCTCCCGGCCCAAGGATCAAACCTGTGTCTCCTGCATCGTCAGGCAGATTTTTTATCACTGAGTCACCAGGGAAGCCCCCATAAAGTTTTTTGATTAAGGTCACCATTTTAAAAAAATCACAATATTACCTAGCTAAGTTATAGCTATGGACTCAAAATATTAACAAACAGATTGGTGAGAATTTTTTAAACTTTATGCTTTTGACTTCCTTTTATCAATCTCTGATTAGACCATGCTTCATAGATACTAGTATTTAATACTGTTGTATTTTAACTCCATACCCAGCACTGTCCTAAATACTTTATAAATAATTCTATTTCATGTGCAAACCTCATAACAATTCTATGAACAAACTACTGTTATCTTCATTTCATAGGTGAATAATTGAGGCTTAGAGAGGTTATATAACTTGCCAAACTTCATACCATCAAATGATACAGCCAAGAGTCAGATCCAAATATCCTGATTCCACAAGCCCCAGTTCTTAACCAGTATACCTTAGTGTGCAACTATGCCATCTTTGTGGAACATACAATCTTATCTCATAACCATCGCGATTGTATTAGGTAGATAATATTTTTTGCAAATTATTAAAAAGAAGAAACTGAAACAAGAGGGTGACAATTGAATTAAGATCAACAGGGAGCGCTTCAATGCTCCAGACCCTGAAGATTCTAGAAGTCTCGCCCCAAGCACTCTAACACTGCAAATTAAGAGGAATTCAGAGGTCTCCATCATTTCCTGATATCCCCATGAGCAAGTAAAACCCCTTCTTAACACAATAGCTGACCATGCATGCTTAGCCTCCCTTGATCCACTGCCATAATATGCTTATAAACTATTGATTGAATATTACAGTAGAGTAAAAATATTTTAGACATAAAAATTCTCTAAAATTTACTACCATGCATTTTAAAAAATTTCCTCATTCTTTCAGCTTTCTTGACGTATAATAGACAAATGAAATTGTAACATTTCAAGTTTACAGTGTGATGATTCGAAATGCACAAACACTGTGAAAGGACTATTTCTTCTTTGTCTAGTTAATTAACACATCCATCACCTTACATATGTACTTCTTTTTTTTTTTTAAGATTTCACATATAAATGATAACATGCAGTATTTGTTTTTCTCTGTCTGGCATAATGCCCACTAGGTTAATATATATTGTTGAAAATGGCAAGATTTTCTTCTTTTAAAGGCTGAATATAATATTCCATTGTATATATGTACTATAATGTTTTAAATCTGTAGACAGACACTTAGGTTATTTCCACACCTTGACTAATGTACATAATGCTGTAGTGAGCATGGGAATATAGCTATCTCTTAGAGACAATGATTTTATTTTCTTCACTTATACCCAGAACTGGGATTGCTGGATCCTTTGACAATTCTGTGCTTAATTTCTTGTGGAACCTCCATGTGAGGTGATATCTCATTGTGATTTATTTGCATTTCCAAAGAGTCAGACACAACTTAGCTACTAAACAACAACAGATGGTTAATGATGCTAAGTACCTTTGCATACACCTGTTGACCTTGTCAACATTTCACATTTTTGACAGGCCAGATTTTTAAAATAAGAGCTAAGGAAATATCAGATATTTACATCATAAACTTTTATATAGAATTTTGTTTGAAGTGCAAATATAGAACTTTTGTGAATAAATAATACACGTCTTAGCTACATACTAATATCTAGAATTTGAACTAGTTTCCAAATAGGAAAATAATTGTAACAAAGAGAACCAATATTCAGGAATGGATATACTCTTTGAATTATTTATTGCCTTTAGAGTATCAGTGAAAAGTGTTGAGGCTGCTAATACTAAAAAACAAATCAAAACAAAAATATTGTATAGGTTTGAATCACTTGGGCTTCATTGAATGTATAGACATAAGGATACAGGATGCTTGGGGCTGGTACACGGGGATGATCCAGAGAGAGGATATGGGGTGGGATGTGGGAGGGGGATTCAGGATTGGAAGCTCGTATACACCCATGGTGGATTCATGTCAATGTATGGCAAAATCAATACGGTATTGTAAAGTAAAATAAAGTATAAAAAAAAAAATATATGAACACAGTTTTGGTAGAATTTCCTAATAGTAATAGTTGTTCTTTGATCCTATAGGAAAATAATAAAAGATTGGGATGATATTTTTATGTCTTCATACCTCTAATGCTAATTTTTACAAAGTTTTTGTCTGTTAACAGATGTTACCCAAGAACTTGGGTGGGAGAACCTTAAACTTGGACATGTTGTAAGAATCAGAGGTCCAATATTAGGCAATAAGTGAAGTGACTGAGTTTCATGGAAAAGCTTACATATCCAACATTAGGAGTTAATTTATTCTTATGGTATTGAATATATATGCATTTTCAGTAACAATGGACAACTTTTTGAGAATATTTGAACTCCTGAGGACACTAGTTATAGGTGAATAGCAACTCCTAGAATTGGGCCCTGTCTAACTTATACAATTATGTGTGGTACCTTTTTTTTTGTAGGGATATCAGGATAAAGTAAGGTCTTTGAGCTTTCCCTAATCAATAATAAAAGGATAGGAAAAAAGGAATTCCCTTTTGTATTGAAGTACAAGAGACTGTAACAGAAGACAGGATAAAAGGGAAGGCTAGTTCAAGAAAGCATTAAGAACAGCACACCCAAAAGTCACAGTTCATTAAAAACCACACTTACGAAATCACTTCCAGTCTTTATTCTACCCACATTACAGAATGCAAGATGGAAAGCTAAAAATCCAGTCAGAGAAGATAAGGTCACTACGTGAAGGCTCTGGTAACTTCTATTAATATAGAGCCAGATGTGTATGTCTTACACAGATGTGAGCATATGGTGTGTGTGCATCTGTGTGTGTTCATGTGGTTTTATTTCTCCTATTTCTTAAATTCTGCTAAAAAGTACAAACCCACTTCCCTCAGTAAGGAGATAAACATGACCCAAACCGGGACATTAGATTCATTCTCCAGGATCTTACTAATAAAACTACAGCTAGTGGGGAAGGTTTTATCTGACAGGCCATGGAGTTGTAAATATAAATCCAGAACTACCAACATGTGTCCCTCATGTGGACAGTCCTCATCACCCTAGGATATAGCTCAAATAATCCAGGAAGAAAATCAGGAAAGACTGATGTAGAGAATCCTGAAGACATTACTCTTCTGAAGGGTATTTTAGGTCTCATGTTCTTTGGAGAGACTTCTAGAAGTATCACCTTTCTAACTTTTATTGGGGATTAGATTAGAACAATGGCAAGCATAGATGTGATCATCTGTCAATCCATGGGAATACCTCTTTCATAATATTGATAGAAAACATAGCAGTGCCCATGGCTTTATCTGTTTACCTGGCTAACCTGAGGACGTTTTTTGGAAAATAAATTTTATCATATATATTTTTATAATTTTATATTTTATATGTTTCAGTGTTCATAGCATCACCATTTATAATAGCTAGGACATAGCAGCAACCTAGGTAGCCTCTGATAGATGAATGGATAAAGAATATATGGTACATCGATACAATCACTCAGCTATAAATAAAAGGACAAATTTGAGTCAGTTCTAGTGAAGTGGATGGACCTAGAGCTTGATATTCAGGGTGAAGTGAGTCAGAAAGAGAAATATAAACATTGTATATTAACGCATTTATATGGAATCTAGCCCTGGGATTTCTTTGGAAGGAATGATACTAAAGGTGAAACTCCAGTACTTTGGCCACCTCATGCGAAGAGTTGACTCATTGGAAAACACCCTGATGCTGGGAGGGATTGGGGGCAGGAGGAGGAGAAGAGGACGACTGAGGATGAGATGGCTGAATGACATCACTGACTCGATGGACATGAGTCTGAGTGAACTCCGGGAGTTGGTGATGGACAGGGAGGCCTGGCGTGCTGTGATTCATGGGGTCGCAAAGAGTCGGACACGACTGAGCGACTGAACTGAACTGAACTGATGGAATCTAGAAAAAAGATATTGATGACCTATTTGCAAGGAAGGAATAGTGATGCAGGTATAGAGAATAGACTTGTGGACACAGTGGGAGAGAAGAGAGTGGGACAAACGGAGAGTGTAGCATAGATATATACACTACCATGTGTAAAATAGATAGCTGGTGAGGAGTTGATTTGTAACACAGGGAGCCCAGCCAGTGCTCTGTGATGGTCTAGAGGGGTGGGATGGGGGGAGGAGAGGTAGGCCCAAGAGGGAGATGATATATATATATATATATATATATATATATATATAATTATGACTGATCTGCATTGTTGTATGGCAGAAACTATCACAGCATTGTAAAGCAATTTTCCTCCAATTAAAAAATAAATTAATAAAAACCTATTAAAAATATTTTGGTTTTTTGGCACATTCTGCTATATGCTCAAAAGTCATTTGTTGCATGGATAAACAAATGAGCATATTCTGCATATTTATGAACCAATACCCATATCATATCCTAATTCATTCAGCAGACATCATTAAAACTGTAACCTAAAAATGTCAACAAAGGTCCATCTAGTCAAGGCTATGGTTTTTCCAGTAGTCATGTATGGATGTGAGAGTTAGACTGTAAAGAAAGCTGAGCACAGAAGAATTGATGCTTTTGAACTGTGGTGTTGGAGAAGACTCTTGAGAGTCCCTTGGACTGCAAGGAGATCCAACCAGTCCATCCTAAAGGAAATCAGTCCTAGGTGTTCATTGGAAGGACTGATGTTGAAGCTGAAACTCAAATACTTGGCCACCTGCTGCAAAGAGCTGATTCATTTGAAAAGACCCTGATGCTGGGAAAGATTGAGGGCAGGAGAAGGGGACGACAGAGGATGAGATGGTTGCATGGCATCACAGACTCAATGGACATGGTTTTGGGCAGACTCCGACAGTTGATGATAGATAGGGAAGCCTGGCATGCTGCAGTTCATGGGGTCACAAAGTCGAACAGGACTGAGTGACTGAACTGAACTGAAAAATGATCCATATTAATATTAAATCTGTTACTGCAGAATGAAACTATTCCAAATGATGTGAGAAAAATTCGTATATCAAAGCTCTTCTAATTTTGTTAGTGTTTTTAACAGATAAAATATTGCATATGGGTGAATTACTTAACATTTCTGAGTATCTTTTGGTATGCAAATATATATACTCATAGACAGCTCACTTATTATTTTGATAATTAAATGTGAAACATGTAAAAGTTACTAACCTACCGACTGCCAAATTGAAGGTGCAAATAAATATCATTCTCCTTTCTTGACTGAAATGTTGTTATGTAGCATCTCTCTCATCTCAGAGAAATAAAAATTGTGAAAGAACATAATGGAGTGATATGGGAGTACATTCCAACCAAAGTCTATCACACTAGACCAACTTTACTGAGCCTTAAAATTTGGCTTAGGCATACTTTTATTTATGTCTTATATTGGTTTCAAAGGACCATAGGGAAAAAAAAAAATGTATTACAGATATTAGCATAGAAAATCGTAAGTTTCCCCTGAAGAAACTTGTTCGTTTATTAGCTGCTCTCTATCCTTCCTTGCCAACAAAATCCTAATCTGCTTTAAGACCACTGAGTTCCTGATCACAGGGATATATCCTGATTAAATTTAGCCAATTATAGCAAACCCACTCTGCTATGCCAGGTAAGCACTAGATACTCACGTTTTCTATTTCCTTTATACCAGGGCTGGCCATGTGACAGAGTTTTGGCCAATACAGCATAGAAGGAAATCTTCAGGCTATACGTAGCCTTTGGTTGGAAAACTTTTGCTTTCTAATAACAGATGTATCATGAGGATAACTAGCTCCTACAGACTCACTTTGCTTCTCCTCTTTGAAACAATATATGGAGGTAATGCGGAGAAGGCAATGGCACCCCACTCCAGTAGTCTTGCCTGGAAAATCCCATGGACGGAGGAGCCTGGTGGGCTCCAGTCCATGGGGTCGCTGAGGGTCAGACACAACTGAGCGACTTCACTTTCAGTTTTTACTTTCATGCATTGGAGAAGGAAATGGCAACCCACTCCAGTGTTCTTGCCTGGAGAATCCCAGGGATGGGGGAGCCTGGTGGGCTGCCGTCTATGGGGTTGCACAGAGTCGGACACGACTGAAGTGACTTAGCAGATGGAGGCAATGGGGCTTCCCAGGTGGCGCTAGTGGTAAAGAACCCACCTGCCAATGCAGGAGGCGTAAGAGACACAGGTTTGTTCCCTAGTTTGGGAAGATGCCCTGAAGGAGGGCATGGTAACCCACTCCAGTATTCTTGTCTGGAGAAGCGCATGGACAGAAGAGCCTGGAGGGCTAAGTTGATAGGGTTGCAAAGAGTTAGACACAACTGAAGTGACTTATCATAAATGGAGGTTAATACCAGGAGATAATTACAACGTTCATGTGATCCTGAAATAACAGGACAAAAGGCCAAGTCTGAGGATTTTGGAATGTATTTAATATACATTACTACTGCTAAGTCACTTCAGTCGTGTCCGACTCTGTGTGACCCCATAGACGGCAGCCCACCAGGCTGCCCCGTCCCTGGGATTCTCCAGGCAAGAACACTGGAGTGGGTTGCCATTTCCTTCTCCAATGCATGAAAGCGAAAAGTGAAAGGGAAGTCGCTCAGTCGTGTCCGACTCTTTGCGACCCCATGGACTGCAGCCCACCAGGCTCCTCCGTCCATGGGATTTTCCAGGCAAGAGTACTGGAGTGGGGTGCCATTGCCTTCTCCAAGTACATTAAGGGTGGCCAATATCTTGACTGCTTCCTGGAGCTGCGGCATCTAAACTAGTAATGCCTATCTGCAAACTTAATGTGAGTGAAGGGTAACAGAATATTCCATCCCCAGACCGGGCCCTTTGGTTACATTGATTCTTTTGATCTCTAGGTATTTGGAAAACATCAAATGCAGGCAGGAATTTTTCTCTGAACTCACCTTATCTGCCTAAAGGCATTCTCCAAAAGGATCTCAGTTGTCATAAACCTCCTCCACAGAAGTTTCATCAACAAGCGAAGGTTGACTCTTATTAAAGGAGAAGAGACAAGACATCCATACCACACCCAGACACCCTGTCACAGTCTATCATGGCTCCCGTCTGTTAGCTCTAAGAACACATGCAGCTTTCCCCAAATCATTTACTTTCTCCTAACAGGCCTCATCCCTCTTCCTCTTTCCCTATTAAGATTTATTTAAATTTGAATTCTAAGTCACCTGGAAAAGTTACTCATTTTTCCCTGGGTGTCTCCCCTGTATACATGAAGTATATACGTTAAGAAATTTCTTTTTTTTTTTTTTTCCCCCTGTTATCAACCTCACTTTTATTATAGGAGTCTCAGCTAAGAACTCGGAATGGTAGAGAGAAAATGATTTTTCCTCCCCTACACGTGACAACCTAAGTTTCTGTTAATTAGTTTTTCCGTGACTTGTGGTAAAAGCCTTCCTGCTTGATAAAACATCCAAATAAAGGCAATACTGAATTGGAAAAAGAACTGGGTCTGGTGCCAGTGTTGTGATAGTGTTCTGAAGAAACTTGACCTCTTTAAAATATTGGGTGTGTATGAACTAATTTGGCAAGTTATACAAAAGTAGCTTAGGCATACTAGGTGCATCCAATGTCTGTTTTGCTTTTGCCTTTCTGTTCATTTCCACAGTATCGACCTTGTGTATTGCTCATAAAAATGAATTAGTTCGAGAAAATATTGAAACAATGTTAAGATTATAGAAACATTACTCCTTATTTCCCTGTTCATATTTTTATTTGTTGAACCATGCAAATTAATTCCTCCTGGGTTGTTTTGGTGGCTGGTTGATACACTGTAGCTTTCAAAGACCTGCCTGACTTTAAAATAATTTCCAACACCATTCTCCACATAGGCAGGGCCTTCTGATTCTTATAAATGATATTTTTTCAGGTTAAAAAGATCCATTCTTTCATACCAGTGGATAAATGACTTATAAATGTGCTCATCAGTCTTCATTTTTAGCGCTCTGTAATTTGAGTAAATGATTTAATGGAATCCAAGCATTTGTCACAAGAAATAGGGAGGCTCTTGTTTTTAAATGAAGGTGGCCTGCCTGTTACCTTTCAAATAACTCTTAGGTGGCAGCTTACCCCAGAGAAAAGCCATGCCTGGAGCAGGTGTCTAACTATGTGATAAAGGAGATGTCACGGCAGGAAGATGAAAGATGAAGACCACTAAACATTTTGGATAATGATTCAAAAATCGGAAAAAGAACAGATAATCCCAAAGCACGAATACTTCTGAAAATAGTTTTAAAAATGTATGAAACTGTTGCTTCTGTATAATTTCAACACCTTTTGAAGTAACACAATCAAAGGGGCACCGTTCTTCCAGATTAAACATATTTTATTGATTTTTATCTTCAATAGAGTGAATGCTATTGAGATTTCACTTGGACAAGTTTGAAATACCTGATTTAAAGTTATATTTTGGCACTGTGAATGTCTCCCGAGTGTACATTGATCAAGCTATGCTTTTTTTCCCTTTTGATTTGTTCTGCTTTATCAAAGAAGCAGTCTGTTTATATGGGTACTATCAGAAATGTAGATTATTTTTTTGGCATGCACCCTCAATAGTGAAAGTCACGATGAATTTGGATACAGTGAATTAAACCAAATAAAATGAACCGGAATCTGACTATAATAACAATTTGAGGGTTGGGGTAATATGAGCAAGAAAGTAATAGCTACATAACTTGCCTTCTTCCAGACCTATATCTAGATTAAATTCCTAAGCTTCTCTAATATGCTTTCTCATATATAAAATAAGAATGATATTATAAAACTTGAAATTTATCAGAATTATAAAAAGTGACAAAAAGGTTATTTCTTTAATGTGTTATAATAACTTCTATTGTTTAATCCCTCTCAATAAGGCTCTTGTCTCCTTTGGCTGAAATTGTTTAATGTTTCAAACATGACCTTCTACTTAATAGAGTCATCTAAAACTGAGATTTTTTTTATAGCTAATCACTTCATACTTAAGTTTTTTATCCTGTTTTTGCCTTCTAATATTCTGTTTTCTTTTCTTGATCCTCCCCACTTGCCTTCCTTCCTTCTACTTGTTAAGTTTTGAGCCACAGATCAAGATAAAGAACTTTTGTCCTAGAAATGTATTTTAAAAGGGAGGACCAGGACCAAAGGGGATGCAAAGGAGCATCTGACTCCCAAATGTATTACTCCCAGTGGCTCTAGCTCCATCACTTCTCTTTCCCTGACACCCCAAAATATTTTCTAGAGCTATTGAACATAATAAAAATGAGAAAAAAAAATCCTAGTAAAATTGTCCTGTTGGTAGATAAATTAGTGATGTATTTGTTTAGCCTGATGAATCAATGGCTTCATTGGGATATCAATGTTTGTTCTTATGAATGCACATGTTTCCTTCCACTGAACTCCCACATAAGCATGCTTAAATTTTGAAACAAATAAGTTTAGGAAGTGTGACTTTCTTGTAGAATCAAAGGAACTGTAGACATGAAAGAAAATTGCAGTGCTGTGTGAAGAACACAATCATTTAATCATCTAAAGGCAAATCTTCCTAAAGAAAATTAATGAGTGCTTATCTCCATCAACTTACACCTGTAAAAAAAATCATATAAGTAAAGTTGTGAATATAATATTAAGTGAATTATTTAAGGAACTAAAATATTGCTTATAAAATGTAACTAGATAACTTGGCACAGGAATGATTCTAGAATTGATGAAGCATTATTACTTCAAACTGTAGATACTCCTATCAAAGACATCAGGGCCATGATGATGAGTAATGTGGGGAAGGATATAAAATTAATTAATTTTAAAACTGCCTGTTGAACCTCAGGCAAATATTCAAAGAGCTGCCAAACAAGCATATTTTTATAAATAACTGTATCAAGAGTTATACCAAGACATAAAGTTGATAATATAATTTTGTAAAAAGAAATTTAACAAAGCATAAAATTTTAATTATTCTGTGCAATAAATAATATTTTTTAATTTTGTATTTTAAGCTTTAATTTTGAGGATCTTCAAGTTGATTTTTCCCCTAGTTTCTAGAAATTTATGTTAATAAAGTAACTTCACACATGTGCCTATAGGAACCCAGGCAAGACAGAATAGAATTTTAAAAAATTAATGTGAGCTATATTCCTCAGATATGAAGATGATATCACTCTAATGGCAGGAAGTGAAGAGAAACTAAAGAGCCTCTTGATGAGGGTGAAAGAGGAGAATGAAAAAGCTGGCTTAAAACTCAGCATTCAGAAAACTAGGATCATGCCACTTCATGGCAAATAGATGGGGAAACAATGGAAACTGTGACAGGCTTTATTTTCTTGGGCTCCAAAATCACTGTGGATGGTCAACTGTAGCCCTGAAATTAAAAGACATGTGCTCCTTGGAAGGAAAGCTATGATAAACTTAAACAGCATACTAAAAAGCAAAGACATCACTTTGCCAACAAAGGTCCACATAGTCAAAGCTATGGTTTTTCCAGTAGTCATGTACAGATGTGAGAGTGGGACCATAAATAAAGCTGAGCACCAAAGAATTGATGCTTTCTAACTGTCGTGCTGGAGAAGACTCTTGAGAGTCCTTTGGACTGCAAGGAGATCAAACCAGTCAATCCTAAAGGGAAACCAACCCTGGATATTCATTGGAAGGACTGATGCTAAAGCTGATGCTCCAATATTTTGGCCACCTGATGTGAAGAGCCAACTCATTGGAAAAGGCCCTGATACTGGGAAAGAGTGAGGGCAGGAGAAGGGGACAGAGAAGGTGAGAAGGTTGGATGGCATCACCAGATCAATGGACATAAGTCTGAGCAAACTCCAGGAGATAGTGAAGGACAGGGAAGCCTGGTGTGCTGCAATCCATTGGGTCACAAAGAGTCCAACACAACTCAGCGACTGAACAGCAACAGCAACATCTTAGAAATGAAGACACAGACTCAAATGACTACGTGACTTGTCCAATGTCACACAGTTAATAATCATCTGTAATGAAACTATCCTAATTGCTTTCTGTTCTATTATTGCATAATGATATATCATCTTAGAGGAACATTAATATCATATGATAATTTTTCTTATTTGAAAATTTATTCATATACTTCATATTTTCAGCCAATAAATATTGACTGCCAACTTGTCGCAGGTCTTCTGGACAGAAATTCCTTCACTTTACAGATATTATAGTCTAGTATTTCAAATAAAGTGGCATTTGTTCTAAGAAATCCTATGAGTCAGTTCTAAACAGTAAACATTTTTAGAAACATAATCTAGAATCCACATTTGAATTTGAAGGGCTAGATGTGTCTCATAGTGGTAAATATATTTGAAATCATATCTCCTATCTCATATTACAATATAGAGAAACCTAGTATTTGGTATTTAGGTTGTTCTATTTGCTGTTTTCATTTAGATAATGAATGTTTTCACAATTAGCTTTGCATATACCTTATGAAACAGACACCTGTGAAATTTTTTCATTTCTGTTTTCCTTATTTTTCCTTCTGATTTTTTTTCCTGAGTAGGTATATTATTATGTGTTTTACAACTAGAACTCATTATTTTAGATTTCCCTTAGAATAAAATTTTAATGAATACTATTCCTTTCTGATAATTTGAAATACAAATAATTTATTAATATTATCTGACAAAGACCAAAAACAATTTTGCATCGTATATGTTTCTTAGAATAAATTACATTTTGGGGTAAATATATATTAATAAATACACGTATTCATGAAAGGTTTTGCTCAGATTTGAAATTCAAAAACTGATATATTCTGTAATTGCAAGTTAGAATAGAATCCACAAAGTGCCTACTCTGCCAGAAAAAATAATTGCCAACTGGCTGAATATAACTAGGTATTAAATTTTAAAAAAAAGCATTCTATGCTCACCAGTGCAAGCTGACTGAATCTTTTCAGAGTAGATTCACTAGGCACAAAGTCATTATAATGTTCTCCATTAAGTATCCAAGGATATCATCTCATATGTTTTAGTCTTTCTAACATAACAGACCCTTTGGAAGACAACTGTTTCTATCTACATGTGAAAAGTGCTGAATGTTTCCTTTAGTGAGATTTAAATTGCTTTCAGCAGGTCAGGTCATCTCATTTAATAGTTTCACATTACTTTATTCAGCTTGCAACTTTTGGAAATAGTCTTTAGAAATATTTCACTCCAATTCCCCTTTACAATGGAACTTAGTATTATGTTTGTATGGTTTTAAAAAATTACTCTCTGGTATGTGTTTCTCTTTCTCAAATGCTTCACTGTCCCACACTCTTGATTTTAAATATTGAACCAAACTTTAAATTTTAGGTTTCAAGTATGATTGATGGTATATGGGAGAAAAAACTAGTCTGCCTCTATCATTTTAAGTTCTTAAGTGAGATCCCTGTAATAAAAGATAGATTTGCAAGAGGAAAAGTAACTCAGAAATTTGCCAATATGTATACCTCATGCATATGCGGGAGAAAATTAGTAACTTCCTGAAATGGCTTAGAAATCAGACTTACATCTTGTCATAATAGGGAAAGGGAAATAATGAGGGCCTGTTAGGAGAGAGAAAATGATTTTTACAAGAAATGAACAGGCCTTTAGAAGAACAGATGGGACATATGATAGATTGTGAATAAGTGTGCCTGGGTGTGGTGTGGGTGTATAGTACCCTCTCCTGGGAGAGATGAGTCAATCTTTCCTGCTTGATGAAACTCCTAGGGAGGGAATTCATAACAGCTCAGTTTCTTTTGAAGTCTCTGTGTTTAGGCACATAAAGGGAATTCAGAGAAAACCCTGGCCTGCACTTGCTGTTTTCCAAGTACCTATAGCTCAAAATAATCAATATACTGAAGCTGTATATTTGGGGGTAGCATGTCCTGAATTATATTTATATAGGGGTATCATTTTGGGGTGGTATATTCTGCTGCTTTTCAATTACCAAACACTTTGATGTTTTTCCTACATGTTGTAATATCCCACAGAGATGCTGTGGAACTCAATTATTGCTATTTAATTAGAAACATATATTGAACAAGAATCAGGGCAAGATTGTCTTGAATTCACTTTGAAAGCTGGTTTCTGACTTGCCTTCCACCATGCAGGCATTGCTTCCTGATTTCCCCCCTCTCCCATAGCAGCTTAGGGGCATTTGAGTTAAATGCCTACCACTTTAGGCTTTAAAATACAGTTAGGTTTCAGAGGGAATTCCTTCAGGAAGTAACTCACGCCTGGCTTAAAAGTATAACCTCTAGAGGCTCTTAGCCCAGACCTACCTATATTAAACAAGAGTTTCTGAAATCTCTCACTCCAGGTATTGTTTGGACCTGGCCTCAGGCGCTCTGTTTACTCTCCAATTCATATTTTTATTGTCAGCTTGCCTCCTCTCTGCCAGTCACAAGCCTGTGGGATTTCTGCTATTAAGATCATTCTTTCTCTTATTAAGCAAATAAAGTGAATAGTGATATAATAATAATAAAATAGGGACTTGCCCAGTGGCTCAGTGTTAAAGAATCCACCTTCCATTGCAGATCTCTGCATCAGGAAAATCCCCGGGAGAGAGCATGATAACCTACACCATATTTTTGCCTGGAGAATCCCATGGACAGAGGAGCCTGGAGGGCTATAGTTCATGGTGTCGCAAAGAGCGGGACTCAACTAAAGCAACTTAGCATACACACACAATAGTAAAATATAATAATAAACCATCTTTCCTAATTTCATGTAAAGTGCACGTGACATTTTAAAGTTTTTCAAATTTGAACAATTCCTTTATATTCTTTTTAAAATGAATTTTTGAAAGATCTGGTTTGTAATAATACAAAGGAGTTCAGTTGCTGGATCACATCCTAAGAAGGGCTTTCCAGCTGACTATAGTGGTAAAGAATCAGCCTGCCAATGCCAAAGACATAAGAGATGCGGATTCAATCCCTGGGCCAGGAAGATCCCCTGGAGGAGGGCATGCCAACCCACTCCAGTATTCTTGCCTGGATAATCCCATGGACAGAGAAGCCTGGTGGGTTACGCTCCACAAGGTCACAAAGAGTTGAACACAACTGAATTGACAGCACACACACATATTGTAGAGTATGGTTAGTTTTGTAAGAAACTTTTGAAGGGTATCAGATTATGCCACACCAAAATAAGCCTCTTTGGCATTAGGATTATTTTGAGAAACTACAGACACAGGCTTTCCCCGATAGCTCAGTTAGTAAAGAATCCACCTGCAATGCAGGAGACCTGGGTTCCATCGCTGGGTTGGGAAGATGCCTTGGAGAAGGGAAAGGCTACCCACTCCAGTGGGTATAGCCCATGGACTGTATAGTTTATGGGGTCACAAAGAGTCAGGCAGGACCAAGCGACTTTCACTTCACCTCTCTTCACAGACACAGGAGAAGCTCTGTAGACAAAGTAAGTTACCTTTCTGTAAGGGAAATTTACATTTGAACGGAGGCCTGTACTAGGGAGAGAGCTAGTACCAGAGATAACTTTTCCATGTGAGAGACTTACCTGCAAGGCAGGGTAATCTTTGTTTCGCGAAACATCTCTTCTTCTCCCATTGCCACAAATTGCCTTCCCCAGCTTAAAGCCCCACACCTCGGTCCTTTTCTTTAGTTCAGAATATATGTAAGTCTCAATCACCTGGCCACGTTTTGAGTTTCATATCTTTGTGAGCTTCTATACGTACATAGGCACACAACTGATTTTTTTTTCCTTGTTAATCTGTCTTTTTCACAGAAGGGTCCTCAGTCAAAAACAAATAAGGGTAGAGGGAAACTATTTTTCCTCCCCTACACCACCGAATTATCTTTCAAAGTGGCTGTTCCAAATTCTATTCACACCTTGAAAACCATTTTAAGAATTCTACAACATATATCTGTAAGAAAAAAAAAAATACCTCACATGCCCTTTAAAAAGGAAAAATAAACTGCCATGATGTGGGAATATAGAAAATGTAGTCAGGGGAGACGATGACATTGACATAAAGTATGTGTGGAAATGGAATTATCTAGGACTGAAAGAGTCTACAACGTGTGAAGGTCATCAGCTGGAAAACCAGCCAGCAAGGAACAAAGGAATCAGCCAGAGAAGCAGGAAGAAAAGGAGAAGAGTGTATCAAAGAAGTCCCAATAATCAGATACTTGGATTCAGTAAGAGTAGAGAGGAAAGAATGCACCCCTTCATAATTAAGAGATGGGTGGGTCCTATACTCCGTCAAAAACTAAAAAAACAAAATTGTTCTTAGTGTTACATTCTTTTGAACAAATATAGCCTCCTTTCATACCTAAAAATCTAACTTCATTTTTGTTCACCCTTTTTTCACATACATATTATCAGCTTTCCTTTTAAAACAGCCTTTTGAAATTTTATTTATGAGGGCAGGACCCTAGAGATTCTAATAAAAAAGCAATTTCTGTAAAGTGCTGGGGGCAGATCTTGGTTGCAGTCATGTATAAAAGAAAACTGGTAAATCAGATGTGCCAAGAACCTGGGTGAAGTTTTCCCAGAAGCTAGCTTATTCCCTCTCCCCTTATCAATATCTTCAGGCAGATATTGAGTAAATATCAAAAGTCATGTTTCAAACTATCTCAGTTTCTGATCATTTTGTCTTCATCAATGATTGATCTATCAGTTTTATTAAAAAAAAATCCAAGAATCCCAAATTCTTTTTTTTTTCTATATTCTAAGAAATATGCTGTTTTCTTTCTTTAACTTTTTATTTTCAAGAGAGAGACAAAAGAAATGCAAAGATAATCTGGAGTTCTTTTCACAGAACTTTTCATAGAACTTCTCCTAATGCAAACATGTTATATTAACAACATATCAGACTTAGGGAGGAGAGACTGTATTTGAAAAAACTATCTCTGAATATAAATCTGTAAATTTCATAAGAGGCAAAAGGGTTTTTATTTTATGGAGAGGAGAAGACAAGGTTATAAAGAACCAGGGATAGACCCAAGAAATGGAAAAATGCCGTTTGTAGGGTAGATGAGAAAAGGGATTATGCTGAGGCCAGCCTGTCCCCAAGGAATGGCCCCTAAGGAAAGGCTCTGTGCTAACTCAGTCTGAGGGTGGACTCAGTGCATGGGTCCCGCAGAAAGAGAAAAGTCTTAACTTTGGTTAATAACATTTGCACCAGTTGATAAGTGGGAACAAAAGAACTCAGGTAATAATTTATAATGTGACAAAAGAGAATTTGAAGGTATGGTGTCTGGCTTTGTCAGAGGTAAACATTGGTGAACCTTATTTGGGTCTTGTGAGAAAGGGTGATTCTTAGCAGTAAGCAATTCTCCAGAACACAAAAGGGTGATGGGAGTGGGATTCCTTAATCATAGCTTTTTCGAGGATTGTTGGGTATTATGTCAATAACCATAGTGTGAAGGGAAGTAAAAAAAATGTATAAACCATTTAAAAATATGTATTTTTATATAATTCTCAACATGAGTTTTAAATTTACAACACTGCTAGGTACTTCATTAGGGTTGAACTACTGTTTAATTCAAAGCAGAGTTGAGGAACTACCAAAACCAAAATATCAATATAATATGATATCATGGTAACATTTTTATTTCCCATAAATATTGAGGCAACTTGTAAAACCAACCTTTTGTTAGACAACTGTAAGAAAAAAAGTCAAAAATCTCTTTCCTTGCTGGCTATATAAATGGATTGCTTTTATCCTATATGGAAAAATGTGTTTCTGAGCTTTCATTTCTAGTTTCTATTTATTTAATTTAGCACTCAACATCCTATAAGAGAATAAAAAATATTATTTATTTTTATTGATTTATACTTGCCATGGTGTTTTTTGTTCCAGATGCTGAATAACACAAAATTTAATTAAAAGTAAACATTTACTATATTGCCACTGAATTCATCTCTACTCACTCTAGCTCTCTTTCTTTGACTTAGCATGGAACTTTTTCTGAAGGGTTTTAGGTAATTGGGGCTGATTGATGTGAACATGCAAATGCCACTTTCAGTTCAGTTCGATTAAGTTCAGTCGCTCAGTCATGTCCAACTCTTTGCGACCCCATGAATTGCAGCACGTCAAGCCTCTCTGTCCATCACCAACTTCCGGAGTTCACGCAGACTAACGTCCATCGAGTCCGTGATGCCATCCAGCCATCTCATCCTCGGTCGTCCCCTTCTCCTCCTGCCCCCAATCCCTCCCAGCATCAGAGTCTTTTCCAATGAGTCAACTCTTCTCATGAGGTGGCCAAAGTACTGGAGTTTCAGCTTTAGCATCATTCCTTCCAAAGAACACCCAGGACTGATCGCCTTTAGAATGGACTGGTTGGATCTCCTTGCAGTCCAAGGGACTCTCAAGAGTCTCCTCCAACACCACAGTTCAAAAGCGTCAATTCTTCGGCACTCCACTTTCTTCACAGTCCAGCTCTCACCTCCATACGTGACCACTGGAAAAACCATAGCCTTGACTAGATGGACCTTTGTTGGCAAAGTAATGTCTCTGCTTTTGAATATGCTATCTAGGTTGGTCATAACTTTCCTTCCAAGGAGTAAGTGTCTTTTAATTTCATGGCTGCAGTCACCATCTGCAGTGATTTTAGAGCCCCCAAAATAAAGTCTGACACTGTTTCCACTGTTTCCCCATCTATTTCCCATGAAGTGGTGGGACCAGATGCCATCATCTTCATTTGCAGAATGTTGAGCTTTAAGCCAACTTTTTCACTCTCCACTTTCATTTTCAATCAAGAGGCTTTTTAGTTCCTCTTCACATTTTGCCATAAGGGTGGTGTCATCTGCATATCTAAGGTTAATGGTATTTCTCCCAGCAATCTTCATTCCAGCTTGTGCTTCTTCCAGCCCAGTGTTTTTCATGATGTACTTTGCATATAAGTTAAATAAGCAGGGTGACAGTATACAGCCTTGACGTACTCCTTTTCCTATTTGGAACCAGTCTGTTGTTCCATGTCCAGTTCTAACTGTTGCTTTCTGACCAGATGTGTATAAGAGACAGGGGTAAAGATGCCATAGTCTTAGTTTTCTGAATGTTGAGCTTTAAGCCAACTTTTTCACTCTCCTCTTTCACTTTCATCAGGAGGCTTTTTAGTTCCTCTTCACTTTCTGCCATAAGGGTGTTGTCATCTGCGTATTGATATTTCTCAGATATATCAATATATCAACCAGCAATCTTGATTCCAGCTTGTGGTTCTTCCAGCCCAGCGTTTCTCATGATGTACTCTGCACATATGTTAAATAAGCAAGGTGACAATATACAGCCTTGACATATTCCAATTTGGAACCAATCTGTTGTTCCATGTCCAGTTCTAACTGTTGTTTCCTGACCTGCATATAGGTTTCTCAAGAGGCAGATCAGGTGGTCTGGTATTCCCATCTCTCTCAGAATGTTCCACAGTTTATTGTGATCCACACAGTCAAAGGCTTTGGCATAGTCAATAAAGCAGAAATAGATGTTTTTCTGGAACTCTCTTGCTTTTTCCATGATCCAGCAGATGTTGGCAATTTGATCTCTGGTTCCTTTCCTTTTCTAAAAGCAGCTTAGACATCTGGAATTTCATGGTTCACATATTGGTGAAGCCTGGCTTGAAGAGTTTTGAGCATTACTTCACTAGTGTGTGAGATGAATGCAATTGTGCGGTAGTTTGAGCATTCTTTGGCATTGACTCTCTTTGGGATTGGAATGAAAACTGACATTTTCCAGTCCTGTGGCCACTGCTGAGTTTTCCAAGTTTGCTGGCATATTGAGTGCAGCACTTTCACAGCATACCATCATCTTTCAGCATTTGAAATAGCTCTACTGGAATTCCATCACCTCCACTAGCTTTGTTCATAGTGATGTTTTCTCAGGCCCACTTGACTTCACATTCTAGGATGTCTGGCTCTAGGTGAGTGATCACACCATTGTGATTATCTGGGTCATGAAGATCTTTTTTTTGTACAGCTCTGTGTATTCTTACCACCTCTTCTTAATATCTTCTGCTTCTGTTAGGTCCCTCCCATTTCTGTCCTTTATCGAGCCCATCTTTGCATGAAATGTTCCCTTGGTATCTCTAATTTCCTTGAAGAGATCTCTAGATTTTCCCATTCTGTTGTTTTCCTCTATTTCTTTGCACTGATCACTGAGGAAGTCTTTCTTATCTCTTCTTGCTATTCTTTGGAATTCTGCATTCAGATGCTTATATCTTTCCTTTTCTCCTTTGCTTTTTGCTTCTCTTCTTTTCACAGCTATTTGTCAGGCCTCCCCAGACAGTCATTTTGTTTTTTTGCGTTTCTTTTCCATGTGCTATTACATATCTGCATTTCAATAAAGTATTTATAAAGTTGCCCAGTTTTCTTGTTACAGCTCTTACTGTAACTTCCTTGTCTCATTGTCACCTGATTTCTTCTAGAACTCTGTTGAAATAATTATTTTAAATTAATTTATTCAGATCTAATTGCCTCTCATTTTCTGTTTTTTATTTTGAGATCATTCTATCAGTTCTCCACTTGAAACTAACCTCCAGTAACTTCCACACCACTGCCAATTTCTATTTTATTTCCCCTGACTACCTTCTCCATACTTCATCAGTGATACTATTTCCAATTTTAATATTAGCCACTTTCTTTTAATTTGCAAATATTTGGGGAGTTGTTAGGCTCATTCATGACTTCAAGAAACATTTATGTGCTAGTGACTCTTACATAGCCACACCAACCACCCTCTTAAATCCTTACGGAATGTCTCTCACCCTCAGTCTCCCTGGGTATTAGCTGTACCACAAACAGTTGTCGCCTTTCCGTGCATCCTCCGTTACAGAAAGTATAGGTAAATTGAAGTTGCACAAGATAGTGTTCTTAAATGACACTGGCTAAGTATTTTAGCATTGTTTATTTTATAGAAGCATATGGTCCCTGCATACATGTGCCATACACCGGGTATAGGAAAAGACCTGTGGAAATAAAAATCTGGAAACTTAATTTGTTTCATCATTTGCCTCTGCCTCTCCTTTTCTTTTTTTAAAGTTTATTTTATTCCAGTATAGTTGATTTACTAAATTGTGTTAATTTATGTTGTATTACAAAGTGATTCAGTTACATATATGTATATATATATTTTTTAATGTATACTTTCTTTATATTCTTTTCCATTTTATACTATAGGATGTTGAATATAGTTTCCTGTGCTATACAGTAGGACCTTATTGTTTATCCATTCTATATATAATATTTTATATCTGCCAATCCCAAATTCCCCATTCATCCCTCCCCCATGCCCTTTCCCCTTAGCAACCACAAGTCGTGTCCTCTGTATCTTTGAGTCTATTTCTGTTTTGTTAAGTTCATTTGTATCATATAATAGATTTCACATATCAGTGACATCATACAATATTTGTTTCTTTTGTACTTCACATAGCACACTATAATGTCTGTATTCTCCCCAAACACTGCAAATGGTATTATTTCATTTTTATGGCTGAGTAATATTCCATTGTGTTATTAATAATATTCCATATATACCCAGACCATATCTTCTTTATCCATTCATCTGTCAATGCATATTTAAGTTGTTTCCATGTGCTGACTGTTTAAAATAGTGCTGGTATGAATGTTGGAGAGCATATATCTTCTTGAATTATGGTTTTCTCTAGATACATGCCCAGGAGCAGATTGAAGGATCATATTGTAGCTCTATTTTTAGATTTTAAAGGAACCTCCATATTTTTTTCCACACTGGCTGTAACTGATTTACATTCCCACCAATAGTGTAGGAGAGTTCCTTTTTCTCCACACCCTCTCCAGCATTTATTTGGAGACTTTTTAATGATGGCCATTCTGACCGGTATAAGGAGGTACCTCACCGTAGTTTTGATTTTCATTTCTCAATAATTAGCAGTTATGCCCTTTTCATGTGCCTGTTGGCCATCTATATGTCTTCTTTACAGAAATATTTATATAGGTCTTCTACTCATATTTTTATTGGGTAATTTTGGGATTTTTGTTTGTTATTAAACTGTATCTTTGTATATTTTGGATATTTACCTCTCCTTTTCTAATCCATGTTCAACATTTCATCCATATTATACTGCACATATATTATTAACAATAATTTGCTCTTTACTCCCACAATTCAAATAATAACATGCAAACAATGAAGCACAGGAGGCAAGGCCCTTAAAATTATATTTCAATTACTTTCTTAAATTTTCTCATTATCCAGACAGAAATTCCCTACTCACTTTTTAAAATTAAGGATATTGTCCATGACACAGCTACAACTTAGCCTCATTGTTGGACTAGATGATTCTCACTGCTTTTTTATTTGCAGGTATTGTGACAGTCTTTCTAATGCCATGTTCAATGATGCTACACTTTATGCTATTTGTATATAGTCAGTAATATAAACCAAAACATTATTTTGTATATCTATTACATATATATCAGCATACCATATATACTCTCATTTGGGAAAATTCATATTAAATTACTAGTGTGTGAAGGGCAATTCAAGCCACATATTGCTTAAGCAAAATGCAGTTTTTTTGCAGTGTGTTAAAATTCATTTCCAGAGCCCATTGTCAGATACAGCTTAATGAAACATTCATTTTATGTGACCAGGGTGTTCATTTCCTTTTTTGGTTTTTTAGATATTGGCTCTTTTATCAGTAGGCTGTCTCCTTTTCATCTGAAGGTGATTATCACAAGTTTATGTTAATTTATTTCAAGAGGAAAGGGAGAATGTCTAGGGGAATTATTTCTTGAGCTTCACTCAAATTTGAATATACTTAATTCAAGTATGTATTATTGAATTAATTGCTCTGGCCAGGAGGTTAAGATTTCACTGATTAGATTATGGCTGAATCCTCTCACCTACCTCCTGGTATAGTGGAGATGCTGCTGCTGCTAAGTCGCTTCAGTTGTGTCTGACTCTGTGTGACCCCATAGATGGCAACCCACCAGGCTCCCCCGTCTCTGGGCCGAGCTTCCAACAAGTACACTTTCTACTAGGAGGGGAGTTTGGGGCAGTATATATATATATATATATATGCATTAATGGCTGAGTTGCTCTACTGTACACCTGAAACTATCATGACATTATTAATCATCTATACTACAATATAAAATAAGTTTTTTTTAAAGACCTTTTAGAAAGAGGTGGTTTTCAAGTGAATAAATTTGGCTACATCCAATATAATTACATTCATGTGGTTCCTACTTTATGACACATACATATAAAAATGTAGTGAAGTTGAGATATAAGTATATATTCAATGGTTGTACTATTATCTGTGTTTCAATTCTGAAATATTATTAAGACTTTATTGGCTGTAGCTTAAACATCTTCCTCATGTATAATGTGGAAGAATTTTACTTACCAATATTAGAAGTCATTTAGACACTATTACTCAAAAGGAAAAATCAATAAAAGAACATAATGTCATTTCCCTTATCTCAAATAGCATAGTCCTCTACCTGGATTTGAGGTTAGAAAAACGGCTGAGACACTCAGTTTCATAAATCTGCTTTAGAATGAAGTGAAGAATGGAGGAAAGAGTCAGATTCACACACTGAGAAATCATTCCAAATTGTAATTTCGTCATGAGTTATAGATGTGATAAAATTCCTTGTGCAATTGTTAATATGTCAAAGAGAGTTTTAAAGCATTTTGGACTATAGGGTCAGTAAAAATGTCGTCTACTAAGTGGCCTCACATTCCCACATTTGTATTGTATGTTGCATAGTATTTGAACATTAATCTATTTAAATGCAAATATACAATCACAAAGCAGTGAAAACAAATTATATGCAAACAAAGCTACTTGAAGAAATTGAGTAGTTAAGCATTTTCAATCAAATTTAAAGGCAGATTTGTTTCCTTTCAAAAACAGTACTTAGCAACATTTAAACATGCCTTTTCCAGATTTGTTATTGCCTTACATCATCTAATATGCCTATAGCATTATAGCCATATTTTGAAGAAGCCCCCATGCATTTGTCAAGTTCGTATTCCAGACTCATTCTCTAGCAGTCGAAAGAATTTATTCACATAATTTTAAATGATGTCAAATAGTGAAATGGAAATAATCCTGGGAACTAAAAGATATACCAATTGGCATGTGTAGATATATCAATTTATGTAGAAGGTGCATTGTTTTGCCCATTGGTATAGTATGTTAAATGATATAAAAATCATGTCACTGAAAAAATAATAAAAGTAAGATCAATATTTAGAATTATGAGGTGATAACAATGTGATGTAAAAAAAAAAAAAAAGATTTCTAATATCACCAGTTATTGAAATAAAGGGTATTGAAAGTATATTAAATGAATAAGAATACAAATATTACCCCTGAGCCAACAAAATTAGAGAAGATATTTGGTCAAGTCATGATGGCCTTAAAAAGATATTGACTAATTAGCTAGAGTCAAGTTGTCCCTGAATTAAAGTATGCTATGTAAATATTTATAGAATAATTCAATGGAAAGTCAGTAATAATAGTGATGGCAATGAACATTTATTTTGAAATACGTGCAACTGGGAGCTTTGTAGGAAATTTTTAACTGAATTTCTTGGATGTGGGTTATTCAGGCTAATTATTTCTCCTTGAATGAGTTTTACAATTGCTGTCTTTCAAAGAAGCTGTCCATTTTATCTAAGTTTTAGAACATACAGGCAGAATACATCCTAATAATACCTTAGTATGCTTTTAATATTTATGAATACTGTTGCAATCTCCCTTCATTTATTCTGGATGCCAGTAATTTGTGTCTTCTCTATCTACATTTTTAAATACTATTTTCTTGATCTTTTTCAAAATACTACTTGTTGATTTCCTTTATTTTCCTTACTGTGATTCTGTTTTCAATTTATTTCTTATCTTGCCTTTATTTCTATCTTTCTACCAGTATTTCAGATATCTTTGTTATTAATAGTGCCAATTTAATTTCACATAGTCAAATGACATGTACAGTTTCAATCTTTTAAGTGAATTGAAATTGATCTTGCTAGAGTTCCATGAGCATGTGAAAATAATGTATATTCTGTTATTTCTTGGTAGAGGGTTTTAAAATGTCAGATTAAGATTGTTAATAAGGTAGTTCAAGTCTCCTGTACTATTTATTTCTACTTGTTCTCTCTTTTACTGGCAGAGTCTTATTAAAATATCACTCTATAATTACTGATTTCCCATTTCTTCCTTAGATTTTCAGTATTTGCATCATTTCTTTTGAAGCTCAGTTGTTAGCTTCACACTCACATGGAATTTTTAACAAAAATATTGGGGAAAACTTAAGAAATCATTCAGGTCAATATCCCATATGTACTTAGGCAAAATACCCTTAATAAAAGTTTAGCAAATTAAATCTAACAACACATAAAAAGCCAAAAACTTTGTGACCAAGTTGGATTCATCCCAAGGATACAAAGTTAACATAAAAATTAATTTTGTTAACTATCATCTTCATTCTACAAAAATAAAATAACTATAATATTATCTCAACATACAAAGAAGATTATTGACAAAATTCAGTCTCCTTACATCATTGAGAAGATTCCCATGTGCTGAAGAATCCCCCTGCCCAGAAGATGCTGGAGACACAGATTTGATCCCTGGGTCATGAAGATCCTCTGGAGAAGGAAATGGCAACCCAATCCAGTATTCTTGCCTGGAAAATCCCATGGACAGAAGAGCCTGGTGGTTAGAGTCCATAAGGCCACAAAAGTCAGACATGACTGAGCATGCAGGTGGTTTTGGTTACATCACTGAACACTTTCAGCACACTAGGAATAAGAAGAATGGTGTAAGCAGATAAGAGATAGTTGCAAAGTACCTACCGCTAATATTATACTTAATGGTGGGATACTGAAAATTTTAATATAGTCTTATAAAAGTCAGGAGTTCCACTTTCACTATTTTATTCAACGTTGTACCAGATGTTCTATGCTTCAGTGAGGCAAGGAAATAATTTGAAAGGCCTAGAGATTGGAAATAAGGAAGTCGTTTTTGGTAGATGGTGTTTTTGTCCATAAAGACAACCCTGAGGACTTTGAAAAAGCTACTCAAAGGTTTCAGGACATAGACAAATTAAAAAAAAAAATGTCCTTTTAAGTAATGGTGAAAAGGTGAGAATTTACAATAACATCAAATACATGAAATATTTAGGAAAATATTTAACAGCATATGTGCAAGATCTGTACACTGAAAATTATAATACAATGCTGAGAGACATTTAGAAAGACTTAAATAAGGACATATGTTCATGAATCAGAAGATTCAATGTTGCTCAGATGTCAGTTCCATAAGTTAATCTGTTGACTCAGTTACTATCCTCACCAAGTCTTAGCTGGCATCTTTGTTAAAATCGACAAGATAAGTTTAAAATTTTTATAGAAATGCAAATGGTCTAGACAGATTAAAAAAAAAAAAGACAAACTGGAAGATATGCTCTTCAACACCAAGATTTACAATAGATCTATGTTCATAAAGACAGTGTGCTATGTGTAAAAGGATAGAAAAGGATAGGAAAGAATAGGATCCAGAAATAGCCCCCCACATATATAGACAGTTGATTTTGAGCAAATATATGAAGAGGATTCAATAGAAACAAGGATACTATTTTTAATATATCATGCTGAAAATATTGGACATATGTGTATGTGCTAACTTGCTTCAGTCATGTCCAACTCTTTGCAACCCTATGGACTATAGACCTCCAGGCTCCTCTGTCCGTGGGATTCTCCAGGCAAGTATACTGGAGTGGCTTGCCATTTCCTGCTCCAGAAGATCTTCCCAACCCAGGGATTGAACCCACATTTCTTACATCTCCTGCATTGGCAGGCGGGTTCTTTATGCACCACCTGGGAAGACCTGAAAAAATTGAGCATTCATACCTAAGAATTACATTTTTACTCTATAAACCAGTGTTAATTTGAAATCTATCATAGTCCTAAATACAAGCTGAAACTTTACAACTCCTAGTATATATCATAAGAGAAAATATTTCTTGACAGTTGATAGGTAGTTTTTTTTTTTTCAGATGGTGAAAACCATGAATCATAAAAAAAAGACAACTTTTATACTCTGTAGACCATTAATTTAAAAAACACAAAGGCACATACAGTCTATGAGAAAATATTCAAAATACATTCATCTAATGAAAGACTTGTTTCCTTTAAAAAACAGTTACCACTCAATAATCAGAAAACAGCCTTATAAAATGGACAGATGTTTTATGTCACATAAAACACATAACATTGAATCACATAAACATTGTGGAAAATGAAAGAAGTCAGATATAAAAGAGATCTGTGTAATTCTAAAGAAGGTATCACTAAAATGGCAGAGTTTATCAGTGGTTGTCAAAGATTTGAAGTGGGAGAGGGGACTGAATAAAAGGGAACATGAAGAAACATTTTATAGAAATGAAAATGTTTCATATCATGATTACATGATAGTGATTGGTAGTTACTGAATTTATATTTGTTGAAATGTAACATATTTTGCACTTAACAGTTATTCTAAGAATCTATGAGAAAGAGTTCAGATTGGCTTAGTCAACCAGATACTGATAGTAGACTGGGCCTATATAAAAAATATGCAGGTCTAAAGGTAGCTCTTTGGTTGTTATTGGGGTAGGAAAAAAAAGGGACCCTTGTGTCTACAAAGATGTAGGAATATTTTTATGAATAACAGATATGAACTTTATACTATTACACAACTATTGGGTCACTAATGCTCAGAGTACTAAAGATAAATTAATGCCTTCCAGTAATAACTACCAAACCCCTCAACATTATTGTTTACCAACAGGTATTATTGATAACCTTTATAAAAATGCCATGATTTTGTTTAGATAATCCTTTCTCAGAGAAATTTGAACTTCTCCCAGTTTTGAGAAAATCCTTAGTCTAAGGTCCCATGATGAACCTGTTTCTTTCATCAGTTTCTATTTTGGTCTTGCCATGTAAGCCAGGGTATGTTTAGTAATGTGCTCTAAAGTAAATAAAAACACAGAGCTCTATACTTTAATAGGGGAAGAGTATTTTTTATCTCTCTGACCATTTCTATGTTTGGATGTCATGCTCGGAAATATTGTAGCCATCTGCAAAGCATAGTTGGGCCCTCCAATGGAAGGCAAGGGGATAAAAATGAAAGGATGATGGATTTATGGTGACCTCATTGAGTCGCTAATGTCATCCTTCTTAGAGTTGAATAGTTGGATTTGATGTTATATGACATGAACATTTATTTACTGTTTAAGCTTCTTTGAAATGGATTACTATAATTGGTTGGATAAACCAATGCTACCTGATATAGAACCAAAAATAAAAATGAGAGGAAAACTACATACTAATTTTTGTATAGCATTTTTCATTTGACAAAACAGTTTCCCATATAGTATTTAACCTCAAAATAAGCCTCAAATTTAACCTAAAATATGTATAACTATTATAAAAATTAAAGATATTAGTTAGAAGTATTAAAAATGATATCATCTTGCTTAAGGTTCTGAGCAAGAAAAAGAATCAGGGTTTGATTACCTAGTCTAGTGGATTTATTTTCCCTGTTCCTAATTTTGATTTCTCAATCATGATTTTTTTTATAGATAATTCTTCTGATTTGTTGCAGATGATTATGTGGATTTTACTATGTCTAGTTTGCATTTGTTATCTTTGCTTTCTGTAGTACATAATATGACTTGTATAAAAGAAAGCTTTGAAACATGAAAATGTAAACATACAAAAACTGAAAGAGAAATTCTTCTCTTTCAAAATATCTATTTCAAGAGGATTTTAGACATTGTTCAGTATTCTAGCAGTGCTTAAATTTTTTAGGTCTTCTTCCTTTAGAAGTGCCATCAGTGATAGTTTATAAGTCACAGACACACAAATCACTTGTATTATCTTTTAGTCACACTTCAATTTGATCAAAATAGTATTTTCCTCCTGGAATCTTTTTACTTAATTTATCATGCTTGGTGTTAAACTGTGTCTTACTGTTTCCCCAAATGAAACCTAGCCTCAAATGAGAAATTTTTTCTGTCAGTTATATTATTTTTAAAGAAATGTTCAATGGATTCTGTAGGAAATTTTCACAAAGGAGTTTAAAAGTTTTGGGTCAAATTCAATATTGTTTTTATATTTACTTACAAGTGAATGAACTGGACAGAATCAAGTGTCTTAATTTTTCACATGCTTAAGAAAATTTGCATCATATGTCTTGTGTTATAAACAGCTTTTATTCAGATACTCATATTAGTCATGTGAAAAATTTGTATGTATTCTGTGTAGCTGATTTTAACAGTTTATTTCTCTTTCCTAGCAAGGGTTTATATACTGTCCAATTTAATAAAGAAATCAAAGACATTTTTCACCAGGAATCAGTAAATCTGAGGCCAAAGTGACAACGAGTCTAGAAATACTCTAAGAAACTATTTCATATTTCTTCGGTGGCTCCTGTTATGATTTGAGACCCAACTCAGTTTCTGCCAGATTCGTGATACTGTCTTAAATGAAAATTTGACAGTGTAGTCTTTCTTAATGAGACAAGAGTAGAAAACAATACGTGAAATCTTGAGGTTTCTAGCCAGAGCCTTTCAGTGGGAAGTAGTAGCAGCAGATTCCAACCAGGAATGATTCTGAACTTCATATATGGTGAAACTTGTATTCTCACTTATATTTGTCTTCCTTCTTTAGATTATTGATTTAATTTTTCTTCATTTGCCTAAGTTTTGCTAACTATTTCTAGCCAGAGCCTTTCAGTGGGAAGTAGTAGCAGCAGATTCCAACCAGGAATGATTCTGAACTTCATATATGGTGAAACTTGTATTCTCACTTATATTTGTCTTCCTTCTTTAGATTATTGATTTAATTTTTCTTCATTTGCCTAAGTTTTGCTAACTAGTTTCTTCTCCTAGCAATGAATATCTGTCCATTTTCATTCTTGATCTATTCCTCACATAAAATTTGTGTGTTTTTTTTCTCAGTAGTCACTAATTTATTTAAATAGGTTACTATTTAAATAAGTAATTCTATTTTCACTTTGCAATCTGTGTAGAACCTACTGTTAAGACGTGCCTTAGAACAATTTCTTCAATCATTCCAATCATGATTCCAATCATTGTCTGCATCATCCACCTAAAAACACTCAGAATCTTATGATAGTTGAGTTAACAGAAATTTGGGGATGCATCTAGTTCAACTCTCTTAGTTGCATATGAGAAATATATCTGAATGGGCTTCCCAGGTGGCTCAGATGGTATAGTGTCTGCCTGCAATGCAGGAGACCTGAGTTCGATCCCTGAGTCAGGAAGATCCCCTGGAGAAGGAAATAGCAACCTGCTCTAGTACTCTTGCCTGGAAAATTCCATGGATGGAAGAGCCTGGGAGGCTACAGTCAGTCCACAGGGTCACAAAGAGTCGGACACGACTGAGTGACTTTACTTTCACTTTAATCAGACCCACTCCTATATATAATATATCTGAAAGAGCAGAAATGACTGGCTTATAGACTCCTCAAGTGTAACTTGACATAGGTTCCTATGTTAATATAGTGGCATACACATGGATTTTGAGATCAAGTGGAAATTAGATAAACTCTTATTTCTGTAAGACTCTTTCCTCAGTAATGAAGTTGAAATAATAATGACAACCCTCACATACTGTCTCAGTATTAAATGAGCTATTACTTTGAAGAATCTTAAAGTTCCTAGAAAACAATGGAGTAATAGATAATAAATGCCACATGACTTATTTTTAAATTGGTGTGCATGCATGCACACACATGCACATGTGTCTGTGTGTGTGAGACAGAGAGAGACATAGATAGATATACTCATTTTACAGAATTGTGTCATATAGATATTACTATTCAAATTTTACCATATATAACATTTAGTAAGCATGTTCTTTTTTTCATTGCCTATTTGTTTGATAGACTATCTGAGATTCTGATATTGGTTTTTCAGCTCTAGTGATATACCTGTCAAGTAGTTAGGAATTATCAGATACAGATAACTGTAAACTTTTCTGTATTTAAAAAATCTTTTTTAGTACTGTTTGAGCCAAATAATTTTGCTGATCCTTTATAAGGTACATTTCATTTTGAAAGTTGTTTGACTATCTTCAACATCATCTAGAAAAGCAAATAATATTGATTATTGGATCTAGCCAGATTATTACTTCATTGGTCCTAGAAAATTAAGAACTAATTTTAATAGTCTAAGTAATAATTATTTGGTTTGCTGATAGATGTTTGCAATAATTAAATATTTTTAAAAAATCATTCTGAGAATGTTGAATAGTGTTAGAGATACACGTGCCACATAATAGATACATCTCTGTTGTTTAAAGGCTTTCCAAGTGATTCAGGGGAAAAAAAAAAAAAAAAAAATTCTTCATGCAATGCAGGAGCCACAAGAAACTCAGGTTCAATCCCTGGATTGGGAAGATCCCCTGGAGAAGGACGTGGCAACCCACTCCAGTATTCTTGCCAGTAGAATCCCATGGACAGAGCAGCCTGGTGGGCTACAGTCCATAGGGTCACAAAGAGTCGAACACGACTGAAGCAACTTAGCACACATGCACTCTCATTTAAGAATTCTGAGTAGCAAAGAAACTATCCAAAAGGGCTCTTAAAGAGAAACACATTTCAAACTCTTTCCATGATTATATTTTTAGAAGCATACTTTTCCCAGCCATGCTATTATTTGTCTTGTGCTCCAAGATCAGATTTTCAATGTTTATATCACCTGGTCTTCATGATAAAGCCATCAACATCCATTTCAATTAATGCCAATTGGGATGTGAACACCTATTCACTAGGAACTGGCCTGAAACCAACTAATTTCACATAAACAGTTGAATGGTAATGACTTTCTATCAATTACAACCAGAACTACTTTCTAACTAGTGACCCAAAAATGAAAGGCTTTGTACCCCATGATCATTTCTTTGGAAAATAGTGTTCCCTTGAGGTCACTTACTCCTAAACAGTTCTAAAAAGCTTTATTGGCTTTAACAGGTGTATTAGTGAGGGAGAGAAATCAGAATTCCATTTAAAATTTTTAAAACCTTCAAAATGCAATAGCCTAAATTTCTATGGATGAAAATAGAAACAACTAAAAAGTAAAATTTCCTTTGTTGTACAAGTGAAGCAAAGTGAAGATCACTCAGTCATGTCCTGTTATTTGCAACCCCATGGACTATACAGTCCATGAATTCACCAGGCGAGAATACTGGAGTTCTTCTCCAGGGGATCTTCCCAACCCAAGGATTGAACCCAGGTCTCCGGCATTAAGGGCAGATTCTTTACCAGCTGAGCTACAAGGGAACCTTAAATCTTAAATTCTTCTTTCTAATAAACATCTAACTCTTTGAGTGAAATATCCACCTCAAATAATTAGATAATGTGATATTATTAAATGGGAACAATCATATAGAGGTAATTAATAGCTATAATGACTGTGTTTGGGTTTATACAAATACCTATATACATAAGTGATGGCAGTTTTAAAAATATTTTTTCTTATGATTAGAACTTTTAGGATCTAAATGTGTGTATTTATTGTCTCTTACTTTCTTAGCTTCTTGGAAAAGATATGAATTTATAGTGAATTCTAGTCTACTCAGGAACAGAAAAACAACCTAAGTTGCATTGTATATTTGAAATTATTATTATACGATAAGTATCTTTGTGAATATTCAATCTGAGATTTTCTGCTAATTAATTCTATGGCTAAAATTAATTAATTGAATCTTATGGTTTTCTCTTTTCCTAATAATAAATTAATATTTGAATCAGCTAAATATCAGAATGATGAGATATTTGCCATTATTTATTGTGAAATTTTTGGGCTTTAAATTCACTGAGACAGGGTTAGAATTCTGGCTCTATCAATAACTTTATAAACTGTAAAAGTCTTACTAAATGTGACTATATATCAGTTTTCTTATCTGGAAAAAAAAATGGATAGTATCTATCTCTTCAAATTTTATAAAGATTATAAATAATATGTGGGATTCTGACAATATATAAGTAGTCAGTGGCTCAGTGGTAAAGAATCTGCCTGAATGCAGGAACCACAGGAGACATGGATTTGATCCCTGGGTCGGGAATATCCCCTGGAGGAGGGCATGGCAACCCATTCCAATATTCTTGCCTGGAGAATTCCATGGACAGAGGAGTCTGGCGGGCTACAGTCCATAGGGTCACAAAGAGTCAGACATGACTGAAGCAACTAAGCACAACACAAGTAGACAATAGCTCACAGCTCATATTGCAAAGTGAAATGATGCTTTGGGGAAATAAAGTCTAACTTCGTGATACCTGTCCTGAAGCACTGAGAATCAAACCTGTCTTGAAACATCAGATGGAGTTTTGTTTTGTTTTTACTCTAAATGGGATTTGTTTAGCTTTAAATAACGGTTACCCAAGTAGTTGTATTAATATTATCAGTTTTACACAAAGGTAAATCTAGTGGCTAAACAGTGTTAAGAAATAAAGCCTCTAAGAACTTCCCTGGCAGTCCAGTGGTTAAGACTGTGCTTCCACTGCAGCAGACATGGGTTTACGCCCTGGTTGGGGAACTAAGATGCATCATACAGTACAGTGCAGCCAAGAAAAAAAATTTGTTATAAAAATAGAGCCTCTTATTTGGCATCCTCAGTACCTCAGCTTGGTCACCTTGGTAAGGTACACATTGAAATGCCAAGCTTCACACTCCTTTTCAAGAATATCCCAGCAGGAAATAAGTGGGCTGTGGCAAAAAAATTTAAGCATGTTGAAAGTGTGGTTCTGTTAAACAGGAAGAAGGGATGATGGCTCTTGGATAGGCAACAATAGTGTTTTCTTTTTTCCTGTTATGCCATATTTCTCTCCTTCCAGTAGGTCTCAGAATTTAGAATTATAAATGCATTTGTGTGATTGTCCAATTATTTTGAGTTTTCTCTAGTAGACATTTAGCTTTTATAGAAGCAGTTGTTTTCTGTTGAATCCCCATTGCCTGAATGACTGCCATAGTTCAACAAATATTGACTGAATGAATGAATGCATGAGTGAAACTTCTGTAAAAGTGCTGAAGTTTAAACTTTATTGACTTCTCACAACTTAAGTGATGCCAATTCATATCATTAATACTTTGTGTGTGTGGGAATATATGATTTATCTTCCATTTTTTTAGTTTACTTCCTTGACTGTGTCTCTTACTCATTTCTAGTCTAATGTCATCCTAAGTGTTTTACAATGTTTACTTGGAACAACTGTATCAACCATTTCCGTTACATTATGATTCTTTTAAGAGTAGTGTGATGACCCTGATCTGGAGTAGGAGAATGAAGAATAGGGAGGAAGGTCAGTATGATTGCAGATCTAGTCTGATAGCCAGGGTTTGTTGGGTGCTTGTTTTTGCACATTCCAGTACATTTAGTACTTACTATTTTTAAACTGTTTGCATGAAGATTTCTAATTCTCTACTAATGCATTCACTGGTCCTTATTTATGACCTGAAAACTTACAAGACAGAAAGGCAATTGTGTTACAAATGCATAGAATTCTTTATTTTCATTTTTTTAACTGCATAATCTTGTAGTGTCATCGACCATGTTGTTCTTTTAATATTTTATTTGTGACAATATGGAAAATATTCCACCCTGAAAGAAGCCATAAAAAAATCCCATGCCTGTAATTTAGTTTGCTTAATTGAAGTATTAAAATAATATGTGTGTTTATTTCTTGTTATGAAGAAATAACTAGATCTTACTGAAGATAACTGGAAAACATAGGTGAAATGTGTATATACACAAAAACAAATCTGAATGTGGGTAGCAGGAATCTTCTGAGTTACAACGTCAGAAAAAAGTATTCGTTGAAGTATAGCCAACGTTCCATCTGTTCCATTGACTGTCAGTGATTTTGCTGCTTTCTTAAATGTTGCAGGATAAGATACATAAAAGCTACAGAGGATGACTATGAAGAGATAGAGACACTTATAGTTTAGTTTTGTTGTGAAATTTCATATGAATTGGAAAGCAAAAATTGAAATTTTCACCTACTGTGTTCTTAGAGGCTTAAGCTGAGATCCAGAAGGAAAGAGAAGCATCAAAAACTGAAAACAGAACCAGTTCATTCTTTACTTTCATTAGTTTGAGTCTTTTAAATTCATAATAGTACACAGGAGTAATTGTTTCATAGTCTAAGAAAAAGTATCTTAGTTTTTCAATAAACACTTATGGCGGCAGTATGGGGAGGGGAAATGGGAGATATGAACCATCGGGTATAAGATAGGCTCAAGGATGTACTGTACAACACATAGAATGTACCCAACACTTTGTAATAACTGTAAATGGAAAATGACATTTAAAATTGCATGCAAAATTCTTCTTAGGAAGAACTCATTATATTTTCATGACTATGGATGACAGTGGCTCAAACACTGAGGAAATGTGATACAGTCCTTGCCTTTACAGAATCTATAGTTTATAAGACAAGACTGAACCTTATTTATATGTTCAGCAACTATTTATCAAGTACTTATTGTGCTCCAGAAAGTGTTCTAGATAGTGAATGCTTTCAGTGAACAAAAAATTCCCTTCTCTCATAAAGTATATGTTGTATTGGTTGGTGGGTAGACAACGGCATCAAAAAATCAGTATGTTTCAAAAATAAAAGGAGAGGTGCTATGAAGAAAACAGAAGGTAAACAAAAAGAACTTGATTGTTGCAGTTAGGAATAGATCTATTTTAGGTGAAATCATCATTCAAGACCTCTCTGATAAGACAATTTAAGGAGATAAAGAAATAACAAATCAATCATATATCTGGTAGTTTAGTCACTAAGTCGTGTCTGACTCTTTTGACCCCATGGATTGTACTCTCCCAGGCTTCTCTGTCCATGGGATTCTCCAGGCAAGAATACTGGAGTGGGTTGCCATTTCCTTCTCCCATCATATATCTAAAGGTTAAAAAAGTATTTAGATAAAACGGTAAGTAACTGAAAGATCCTGGATTAACAGAAAAAGGCCAGTTTGTCTGCAAAAGCCCACATGAGGAAAATGGAAAGAAATTAGATCAGGGGGATAGCATGGAGCCAGGTCATACAGAACCTTTACATCAATGTTAAGGACTTTGAATTTTTTCCAGAGTAAAGCTGTTACAAATGAATAAATGGTGGCACTAGTGGTAAAGAACCTGCCTGCCAATGCAGGAAACATGAGATGTGGGTTCAATCCCTGGGTCGGGAAGATCACTTGGAGAGGAAAAATGGCAACACTCCAGTATTCTTGCCTGGAGAATCCCATGGACAGAGTAGCCTGGTGGGCTACAGTCCATAGGGCTGCAAAGAGTTGGGCATGACTGAAGTGACTTAACACACAAAGAGATATATTTTTTTAAAAAAATAGCTTCAGTGTGATAATAGAAATAAGTTGCTGTTAATCAAAAAAAATAATAGTTTAAGAATGACACACAAAATTTTACCGCAGCCAACCTGAGGATTATAACCTGGGAGATAGTCTTTCAGAAAGCTTTGAGGTCCATCCCACCCATGGGAGATCAAAGCACAGTCATCTAAGTTTTTGAGACAAATTTTTACACATCAGAGTAACATATTGACAGTTTACATAATCCAGCAGATGAGTAGTGGGTCATTATAACCCTTTACAGGATTGACAAAGGACTGTTACATCCTAAGAAGTTATCTTCCTAAAGCCAGTAGAAATTCTCTTTTTTTGGTGAGTTAAGAATTCCTGTCTAAGGGAAGGTATTTAATGTGTAACTCAGATGCACAGTGCACACTAGAGGGGAGGGGGCAGCCAGTCAAATCGCGAATTTTCTCATATTGCCTGAAGAATAATTTTGTTTCATCAGTGCATATAGAATATTATAGAGCAGTAAAGGAAATGGTTACTTCTGACGAGAATTCAATAAGAATTAACAGTGGAAATCATCTCGTGTTGGTCTTAAAGGATGAAATGGAACTATCCAGAAAATGAAAAATAGGAGAGAAGTGATAGAATGTTTCATATGTGAGGAAAGTCTCTTAAAATTGTTAGAATTCAGGTTTGTTTTGGCTCCCTATTTTGTCCTTGTCATGCCCTGAGGAGGTTCAACATTTTTGGAAGGTTGTAGAGCAAGGAGTTTAAGGTATGTGTTGGTAGGTGCAGCTACTCCTGTCTCATCCCAAATGACAAATACATCTTGGGGAATAAACTTCTGCTTAGTATCAGTCCTTGGTTTTCCTGAGTTTCCCTTGAGGCAACAGTGCTGATAATTGGAACCGGTGGTTTAACATGACTTTGCATCTGCACAATGTATTCCCTACATGGACTTGACTAAATTCAGCAGGAGAAATATGGGTCTTGGTAGTCTGCAAATATTGTGAGGTATAAAATTCAAATTAAACTCTTCATAGAAAGTTGAATATTTATTTTTTGATATCACTTACTTGAGGCATAGTTCTCTTTCAAAATTCTGCACAGATCTTACCCCAAGTAATGCTAAGTGGATCATATTTAGCTTTGATTATTATTGTGATTTGCCTAATTCCTTTGTGATTTTTCTCACTCATCCTAAGCAGGGGATACTTTAGAGAATTTCTATAGCTAGCACAACTGAAAGAGAAATACATTCTTGCAGACTTTATTGACTCCTTTAACCTTCTTAGTTAAAATTTGTCATCTTTGGTGACCTTGACATTTCTGGTAGCAAGAATATAAGTATTTTATAGTCTATCATTTGTTTTGCTTTCTGGCCTATATCTTTTTCCACAATTTCTTTTCAGTTATAGCTATCTCTTCTTGCTTTCTAATTGAAATCGATAAAGTAACTACCAGTTAACTCGTCTTCCAACGGAGTTAGATTCTGAGGAGATGCTGTAGAGATTGAATCACATTGAATCTCCCTTTGACCAATCCTGACTTTCCGCTAGTGTTTAATACACTAGGTAAATTATCCTAGTTGAATCTGAATTTATGTACCAGGCAATGAGTCTATATCAAATTTTGAAGTAGGAAAGTATCAGAAATTATATATATATATGTGTGTGTGTGTGTGTATACATACATACATATATATATATATATGTATGGAACACAATCCCATTTGAAACAGTGTGGATTGTATGTTGAAATTAATAGAAAAAAAGAGAAAAATTAGGAGGGTATTGAAACAGTCTCATCATAGAACAATAAGTACAATTGAGGATTAACGGAGATAAAGCCTAAAAATAAATACACAGGAAATATGGAAAATTTTAGATTAAGCCATAAGGAGAAAAAAAAAAGTGTAATTTCAGAAAAGTATATTAATTTATTAATTAAATAGCTTAACCACATCATTTATTTCTTGAAATTTAACTTTAAATGACCAGGAACTTCGTTAAATGTTTGCAGAGGATACCTGAAGATCAGAAATTGATTCAAACATTTATACTCATCATCTCCTGACTCAAACATTTATGCTCCATCATCTTTCCCATTTACCCTGGCAGCCACTAATCTTCCTTCTGTCTAGGTTTTGCCTATTCTGTTTATTTCATATAAATGGAATCATATAGCACGTGGCCTTTTGTGTCTGTTTTTTCTCTGCTTCTTGAACAAGAAGCTCACATTTTATCTTGCAGTAGCCCCCACAAGTTATATAGCAAGCTTTGCCTTAGAGACATAACAAAGATCAAAACTGACCAAAAATGTATCTGCTTTTTAAAAGGATTATTATTTACATCAGGGAGAGAATAAACCTCTAGACTGCAGACTTTCAATTAATGGAAGAGGAAGAAAAATAGTCTCTGAAATTACTAAGATTTGGAAGTGGTATGGCACACTAAAGGGAAATTCACAGAAGATGGCCTTTTTAAGCCAGTGCATGCGTACCCAGTCGCTTCAGTCCTGTCCAAATCTTTGTGACCCTATGGACTGTAACCCACTAGACTCCTCCATCCATGGATTCTCCAGGCAACAATACTGGAGTGGGTTGCCATGCCCTTCTCCAGGGTATCTTCCTGACCTAGGGATCGAACCTGTGTCTCTTATGTCTCCCAGATTGGCAAGCAGATTCTTCACCACTAGCACCTCCTGAGATTTTACACCAAAGTAAATCTTAAATTCGTAAATCTTCAGTTGGAGAGAATTAAGCATGCACATTTATGTGAATAAAGATGGGGAAAGAATGTAAGGTAAGATGAGCTGAGCTTGGATGGTTCCATGTGTTAAACAATAACTGGGCAAGTGCTTGCCAGTTATTCCAAAATTTGGAAAGTGCTTGTTGATTTGAATAAAGGGCTTCTGAAGACGAGAATATCTAATATGGAGTTTTTGTTGACATTATTTGGGCTTCCCTGGTGGCTCAGTGGCAAAGAATATGCCTGCCACTGTAGGAGATGCAAGTTTGATCCCTGGGTCGGGAAGATCCTCTCGAGGAAACGGTCACCCACTCCAGTATTCTTGCCTAGGAAATACCATGGGCAGAGGAACCTGGCAAGCTATATCCCAGTTCAGTTCAGTCACTCCGTTGTATCTGACTCTTTACGGACCACATGGACTGCAGCACGCCAGGCTTCCCTGTCCATTGCCAACTCCTGGAGCTTGCTCAAACTTCACGTCCATTGAGTCAGTGATGCCATCCAACCATCTCATCCTCTGTCATCACCTTCTCCTCCTGCCTCCAATCTTTCCCAGCATCAAGGTCTTTTCCAGTGAATCGGTTCTTCACATTTGGTGGACAAATTATTGGGGCTTCAGCTTCAGTTCTATCAATGAATATTCAGGACTGATTTCTTTAGGACTGACTGGTTTATCTCCTTGCTGTCCAAGGGACTCTCAAGGGTCTTCTCCAATACTACAGTTCAAAACATAGATTCTTCAGCACTCAGCTTTCTTTATGGTCCAATTCTCACATCCATACATGACTACTGGAGAAATCAGAGCTTTGACTGTATGGACTTTGTCAGTAATGTCTCTGCCTTTTAATATGCTGTCTAGGTTTGTCACAGCTTTTCTTCCAAGAACAAGTGTCTTTTAATTTCATGGCTGCAGTCACCATCTGCAATGATATGGAAGCCCAAGAAAATAAAGTCTCTCACTGCTCCCATTTCCCCCATCTATTTGCCATGAAGTGATGGGACTGGATGCCATGATCTTAGTTTTTTGAAAGTTGCGTTTTAAGACAACTTTTTCACTCTCCTCTTTCACTTTCATCAAGAGTCCCTTTAGTTCCTCTTCACTTTCTGCCATAAGGGTGGTGTCATTTGCATATCTGAGGTTATTGGTGTTTCTCCCAGCAATCTTGATTCCAGCTTGTGCTTCATCTAGCCCGACATTTCACATGATGTACTCTGCACATAAATTAAATAAGCAAGGTGGCCATGTACAGCCTTGACTTACTCCTTTCCCAGTTTGGAAACAGTCCATTGTTCCATGTCCAGTTCTAACTTGACCAGTTGCTTCTTGACCTTCATACAGATTTCTCAGGAGGCAAGCAAGGTGGTCTTGTATTTCTATCTCTTTAATAATTTTCCACGTTTTGTTGTGATCTACACAAAGGCTTTGATGTAGTCAATAAAGCAGAAGTAGATGATTTTTCTGAAATTCTCTTGCCTTTTCTATGATCCAACTGATGCTGGAAAGTTGATCTCTGGTTCCTCTGCCTTTTCTAAATCCAGCTTGAACATCTGGAAGTTCATGGTTCATGTACTGTTGAAGCCTGGCTTGGAGGATTTTGAGCATTACTTTGCTAGCATGGGAAATGGTGCAGTAGTTTGAACATTCTTTGGCGTTGCTTTTCTTTGGGATTGGAATGAAAACTGACCTTTTCCAAGTAGTGGCCACTGCTGAGTTTTCCAGATTTGCTGGCATATTGACTACAGCACTTTAGCAGCAGCATCTTTTAGGATTTGAAATGGCTCAGCTGGAATTCCTTCACCTCCACTAGCTTTGTTCATTGTAATGCTTCCTAAGGTCTGCTTGACTTTGCACTTCAGGATGTCTGGCTCTAGATAAGTGACCACGCCATCATAGTTATGTGAATCATTAAGATTTTTTGTATAGTTCTTCTGTGTATTCTTGCCACCTCTTCTTAATATCTTCTGCTTCTGTTAGGTCTATACCATTTCTATCCTTTATCGAGCCCATCTTTGCATGAAATGTTTCCTTGGTATCTCTCATTTTCTTGAATAGTCTTTCCCATTCTATTGTTTTCCTCTATTTCTTTGCATTAATCACTTAGGAAGGCTTTCTTACCTCTTTTTGCTATTCTTTGGAACTCTGCATTCAGATAGCTATATATTCCTTTTTTCCTTTGCCTTTAGCTTCATTTCTTTTCTCACTATTTGTAAGGCCTCCTCAAACAACCATTTTGCCATAGCCCATGAGGTTGCAGAAGAGTTGGATATGACATATTGACTAAACAACAACAACAATCCATTATTTAAAATCTTTATTCACCTTGATATATATAATCAATATTTTGATATTTTGAGAAAATAAATCATCTGCTTACTACATAGAAGCAGAGAAAAGAGTAGAAGGAGGTTTTCAGAGAAAGCAGAGAGTCACAAGAAGAAAGCAAATAACCTATCAACAATTTAAATCTTGACTAAAGCTTTTACTTTAAATAGAAAGCATTAATATTTTAAATATCCAGGGACAGTATAGGTTTATATAGCCTTTTTTATTCAGTGTCTCTTATGCTTTATTCTACTTAATTTTTATTTTCACATTAATGATTTTTGTGATGTTGATAAACATTTGCTTGCCTGTTCTGCAGAGGGGAAAATTTTTCACCATTTTCCTTCTAGATTTTGTGGCTGACCTAATAATTAAATTAATGGAAGACAAATTAACAGGAAAAAAGCAAAGTTGATTATGTAAAGATGGAATCCCAAAAGACTTGCGAAGCTCAGTGACCAGCAACTAAAGTTTATATGCCATTCTGAGCTAAGGAGAAAGGGGTAAACATCTGGAACTTCAAAGGGTGGAAAGACAGTTCACAGAAAGATGGAGCAAAGAGCAAATACTTGGTAGACAACTCTTTGTAATACCACGTGGATAAGTCTTTCTTATGTTAAATTATCTTTGATAATAGCTCTTTTCCTGCTTTTGGCTCCCTATCTAAAGTATTTTAGACAGTTAAGGTGGAGGTTAACAACTATTCTTGTCTGTTGAGGCTTGTGATACATTATGTGGCAAATTGAACACCATCAGTTTTTATGGTTAGTTAAATTTAAACCAGAGTTGTATACAATATACCCTAATTTATGTGCTTTTTCTTTAGGATATTAGTTATCATATTGATGATTTATTATTTGCATACTGTTGCTGGAAAATCCCATGGATGGAGGAGCCTGGTAGGCTGCAGTCCATGAGGTCCCTAAGAGTTAGATACGACTGTGTGACTTCACTTTCACTTTTCACTTTCATGCATTGGAGAAGGAAATGGCAATCCACTCCAGTGTTCTTGCCTGGAGAATCCCAGGGACGTGGGAGCCTGGTGGGCTGCCATCTATGGGTTCACATAGAGTTGGACACAACTGAAGCGACTGAGCAGCAGCAGCATTTCATTATGATAGTAGTTAGGCATAAGCATTACAGGTTGATAATATTAATGAAAGTTAATATTAACTGGGGTTTATTCTTTGATTGGCACTGTAATTCTTTTCACGATCTTCTAAGTTGGACACAACTGAAGCGACTGAGCAGCAGCAGCATTTCATTATGATAGTAGTTAGGCATAAGCATTACAGGTTGATAATATTAATGAAAGTTAATATTAACTGGGGTTTATTCTTTGATTGGCACTGTAATTCTTTTCATGATCTTCTTTCATTGAATCGTCATACTTTGTGAGATACTTACAGAGTAATTGTTAAGACATGGGATTTATAGATAGATTATCTGAATCTGAATCCTGGCTCTGACATGTCCCAATTATAGGACCTTGACTAAATTACTTAACACACCCTTGTCTTCATTCCTTCATTTGTAAAATCAGAAGTTTTAGAATTGTTGCCTTAAAGTGAATCAGTCTTTTTGAGCTGAAGATAATACAATGCACATACATAGTAAATGTTGTATAATTAGTTTTTAATATTGGTCTCATTTGGCAATTGAAGCAAGGTAGGCCTAGAGAAGCTAATTACACAAGTAATCCCTTCAGTTTCATGCTCTCTGGCTTTAAATGTATAAGTTATTTGCTCTATTCAATTAGTGATTCAGTAAAATTTGTTATTCAGATTGCTAGGCTACAGAAAAAAAATTTCAGGTTAATAAATCATATTTCTTTTTCTTTTTTTTCTTCACATGACCTGTACTCATTTAGTGAATACTAACTTGAAGCTTGCAAATGGAATGAAATACAAAGGAATTATCATTGCAAGCATTCTCAACATTGAACTCTCACTACCGTAATGATACTTTTTTGATAACATTCAGGAATCTAGTTGGCTCTGAAAAAAATACACTTCTTTTGCTGCAGGAACCTTATGTGTTCAGAAATATGGTGTCATGTAATAAAAAGAATTCTCAATTTAAAACTTTTGGGTTAGAACTCTTCCCAAACAACTAGGAGGTTATTCATCTTAACCAATTATGGTTTCCCAGATTTGGTTTATTTTTACTAGTAAAATGAATGTTTTAATTTATCTAGTTAAAGCTTGCATAAGAGTAAGAAGGAACTGATGATAAAATGGCTTATAAACCACAAAGATGAAATTAAATTTCCTATAGAACTACTAAACACTGGCTGATGGATTCCAGAATCACTTTAGCAAAATCCTGCTAGTTACCTATCAGATAAAGTACATGAGGTTTAGTGTAAATAATTTGCTAAATATTTACAATTAATTGATAGTATATATAAGTTTCTGGAGGAAGGCATGGCAACCCACTCCATTATTCTTGCCTGGAGAATCTCATGCACAGAGGAGCCTGGCAGGCTACAGTCCATAGTGTCACACAGAGTTGGATATGAATGAAGCAATTTAGCACACACTCAAATATAAGATTAATTTGTGGTTTTCTTCATGGACATTTTATGTTATTATGTGTGTATACACACACTCACACATATAAGAAGGGCATGGCAACCCACTCCTGTATTCTTGCCTGGAGAATTCCATGGACAGGGAAGCCTGGCAGGCTACAGCCCATGGAATTGCAAATAGTTGGATACAACTGAGCACCTAACACACTATGTTAATGTGTGAGCAACTAACACACACACACACACACACACACACTCTGAAGAAGAAAGAATATACTTGCTTTATTTGAGAGAAATAAGGTAGTTTTGTTAGTCCTCTTTATCCACGGTTCTTAATCTCCGGATTCAACCAACCACTATTTTAAAATACTCCAAAAAAGTTCCAGAAAGTTCCAAAAAATACAACCTGAATTTGGCATGTGCTGGTATTTACATTCCATTTATATGGTACATTTCAACTCTTGAACAACAAAGGAATTAGGGGCACCAACTCCTATGGAATCAAAAATCTGACTAAAACTTTGTAGTCAACCCTCCAATTTTAAAATACTCCAAAAAAGTTCCAGAAAGTTCCAAAAAATACAACCTGAATTTGGCATGTGCTGGTATTTACATTCCATTTATATGGTACATTTCAACTCTTGAACAACAAAGGAATTAGGGGCACCAACTCCTATGGAATCAAAAATCTGACTAAAACTTTGTAGTCAACCCTCCATGTCTGTATTTCCATGTCCAAGAATATAGTGAACTGCAGATTGTGTAGTACTCTGTAAGTATTTATTGGGGGAAAAAAGCTCCTATAAGTGCACCCACACAATTCAAATCTGTTTTGTTCAAGGGTCACTGTAGCTGTTGTTAGTAGTAGTATAGAGATGATTTAAAGTATATGTGAGAATATGTAGGCTGTATGCAGATACTGCATTATTTTATATAAGGGACTTGAGCATCCTTAGAATTTGGTGTCTACAAGAAGTCCTAGAATCAATCTTCCTCTAGTACAAAGGATAACACTATTCCAGGGCACTGGGAACAGAAGAGTATATTGCAATTTGACTGCTAATGGAATTATTGTTTCATGTTTTAAATCACAGTATTTGGAGAAATACTATCCTGCCCATTTCATGGCTGCCTCTATACTCAATGATTTTTATCTAAAAAGTGAAGGAAAATAGTGCTTTTACTTTGTAATTAACTGTAGGATTTACTAAATGTTTCTCTGATTAGGACTCCCTATGTCAAATTAATAAAGTGCATGATACTTGAATTGGTACTTTCAAATAATTGACTCCCTAAATTGTATAGCAAGATTAGAAAATTTTACCTACTCAATATGATATCACTTCATAGAAATCCCCTTACTTATAACAGATGGTTAAAATCTAGGAATTAAAGTATGGTTTTTATATGAAAATACAGAAAGCACAGTAGAGGAGAGGGATACATCTGTCTCCTCCTTTCCTTTTCTTTTACAAAGGAACTTATGTATCTGAAACAAGAGGATATCCCTGATATCAAAGAATTACCTTCCTGAGTGCACAATCTACAGCAGTTATATACACACATATATGCATAGCTATCTTTGTACACACACACACATATAATGTTGGTATATCTCTTAATTCTTGAAAAATTCTTTTTATGTATTTTTCTTTTTAGGTTGGTGTAAAAATAATGGTGGTTTTGCATTGTCGAAATTTGCCATTTGATATTGGAACACATTCATAAATAAATGTGGTTATGTTATACATCTTTTTTAATGTGCATTTCTCATTTTATGTTTTTGCTAATGATTTATTACTTGCTATTTATTTCATACATATTTAGACAATGGTAATGAAAGTTATGACCAACCTAGATAGTATATTCAAAAGCAGAGACATTACTTTGCCAACTAAGGTCCGTCTAGTCAAGGCTATGGTTTTTCCTGTGGTCATGTATGGATGTGAGAGTTGGACTGTGAAGAAGGCTGAGTGCCAAAGAATTGATGCTTTTGAACTGTAGTGTTGGAGAAGACTCTTGAGAGTCCCTTGGACTGCAAGGAGATCCAACCAGTCCATTCTGAAGGAGATCAGCCCTGGGATTTCTTTGGAAGGAATGATGCTAAAGCTGAAACTCCAGTACTTTGGCCACCTCTTGCGAAGAGTTGACTCCCTGGAAAAGACTCTGACGCTGGGAGGGATTGGGGGCAGGAGAAGAAGGGGACGACCGAGGATGAGATGGCTGGATGGCATCACGGACTCCATGAACTTGAGTCTGAGTGAACTCCAAGAGATGGTGATGGACAGGGAGGCCTGGCGTGCTGTGATTCATGGGGTCACAAGGAGTCAGACACGACTGAGCAACTGAACTGAACTGAACTGAATGATGTTAGGTAAAATGCAAATTCGAGCATTTTCTTATTCAAATTAAAAAATGGATCACAAATTGTCAGAAGGAGACAAATTGTCAGAAGGAGACAATTTGCAACATCAATAAAGAATTTGACTATGAACTACTAATGAATGTACAGTGCAGTGGTGGTTCAAGAAGTTTTTAAAAGGAGACGAGAACCTTGAAGATGAGGAACATAATAAGCAACCATCAGAAGGTGACAGTGACTACATGAAAAATTGCCAAAGAACTCAGTGTCAATCATTCTATGGTCTTTCAGCATGTGAAGCAAGTTGGAAAAGCTAGATAAATGGGTGTCTCATGAACTGAACTGACTGAAAATCATAAAAACATCATTTTGAAGTGTCATCTCTTATTCTATACAACACCAATGCACCATTTTTCAATCAGATTGTGATGTTTGATGAAAAGTAGATTGCATACAATAACTGGCAATAACCAGCTCAGTGGCTAGACTGAAAAGAAGCTCCAAAGCACTTCCCAAAGCCAAACATTAACCAAAAAAAGGTCATGGTCAGTGTTTGGTGGTCTCCTGCCCATCTGATCCACTAAGGCTTTCTGAAACCTGGCAAAACCATTATATCTGGGAAGTAAGCTCAGCAAACTGATACACTGAAAACTGCAACACCTACAGCCAGCACTGGTCAACATAAAGGGCCCAGTTCTTATCCACAACAATGCATGCCAGAATGCATGTCACACAAATGCTTCAAAAGTTGAATGAACTGGGCTACAAAGTTTTGCCTCATCTGCTATATTCACTTGCTCTCTTGCCAACCAACTACCACTTCTTCAAGTATCTTGACAACTTTTTGCAGGGAAAATGCTTCCACAGCCAGCAGGAGGCAGAAAACAGAAAATGCATTTGAAGAGTTCCTTGAATACTTAGACATGTATTTTTATGCTACAGGAATAAACAAATTTATTTCTCATTGGCAAAAATGTGTTGATTGTAATGTTTCCTGTTTTGATTAATAAAGATGTGTTTGAGCATAGTTATAATAATTAAAATTCATGGTCCGAAACTGCAATTACATTTGCACCAACCTAAGTAATATGGGAGGTTTAAGAGGGAGGGGACATATATATATATACTGTATGGCTGATCATATTGGTGTTTGGCAGAAACAAACACAATACTGTAAAGCAATCATTCTTCATTAAAAATAAATAAATAAAAGGAAGAAAGTGAAAATGTAGGGAAACCAATAAAGAAGACTATTAGGACAAATGATAAAATCAGAAAATGGACTATGGATTATTATTTGTGTCTAATTTAAATGTCCTGGTTTTGATAACAATGCTATGGTTGTAAAATACATGTGTTTATTCCCAAGAAGAAAAAAGGACAGTATATACTCTGCTTATTTCCAGTTGGTCAAGATAAATATGCAAAAATGGTGTTAGTCACAGAGTAAAGAGCTATTCAGAAAGCAAATTAATTTTATAAATTTCTAGTTTTAGAGGAACGTTTTCTTCATTTAACTTGTTCTTTCAAAGTCAGTAAGAAAAATTGCCTGACATCTACTGGGAACAGTGTGGTTGCTACGTAGAGCAGTTGTATTTTTCAGTTTCTTAACAGTACTCTGATAGTTCTGCTCTGTGATGTGATACTCAGAAATTGGCAACATCACATAAAGAATGTATAAAAGCTTTCATTCTCTCAGCAACAGGGTTTTGGTTTGGGGGTAATTTTTTTTTTTTTTGGTTATTGAACAATGATTCTTGAATTCTAAAGAATTGTTACAGTGATTCAGCATAAGCTGAGTGTATTAGTTACGGTAACTGTAAGTGCTATAATGCCTAAATTTCTAAATGTCTGTGGTTTATTAATTTGTTTCCTACTCATATAAAGTTGAATACTAGTGATCCTTATGTATAAGTGGCTTTCTGCAGAGACATTTGAGGGATCCAGACTTTTACTCTGAGAAAGGAATGTCGATTTCTATGGTATCAGATTTCTCCATGTGTATCATGTATATGGGAAATGGAAAATAATGATGAGTCTAGGTATATTTGTTCCTTAATCACTTTGGAGTGGGAACTGATGAACATCTCTGTTCAAAATGCACTGTGCTGTGTGCTTATTTGCTCCATCGTGTCTGACTCTTTGCAATCCCATGGACTGTAGCCTGCCAGGCTCTTCTTTCCATGGGGATTCTCCAGGCAAGAACACTGGAGTGGTTGTCATGCCCTCCTCCAGGGGACCTTCTCAACCCAGGTATCAAACCCAGGTCGCCCACATTGCATGTGAATTCTTTACCAGCTGAGCTACCAGGGAAGCCCCAAAATGCACTAGTAAGGATTATTTACATGATATTACTTAAAGGCAGGACAAGGTGGAATTGAGACCAGAATGTTACTACTAAGCATGCCTATACTCCTGGTAGGAATTTACAAAATTCTGATGGGCTCTGGTCATCTCTTTCATAGAGATAGCTGTATACAAGCAATCAGTCATTTCAACCACTCAGCACACACTCAAGTACACTTATCTTTAGTCCTTCACTGGCAGGTTAAGCAAAGACATCAAAGGCTGTGTCCAGTTTTTTCATCTTATGAGCAACACAACTCATAGATATAGAATTTGGGACTCTCAAAAATCAAGTAACAAACATCTTTTTCATTGAAGTATAGTTGATTACAATATTGTATTAGTTTCAGAGGTACAGTGAAGTGGTTCAGACTTTTTTCAGATTCTTTTCATTATAGGTTATTACAACATACTGAATATGGTTCCCTATGTATACAGGAAATCCTTATTGTTTATCTATTTTACACATAATAGGTATATCTGTTTATCCTATACTTAAAATTTATCTCCCCCCTTTCCCATTTGGTAACTATAAATTTGTTTTCAAAGTCCATGAGTCTGTTTCTCTTGTGTAAATAAATTCATCTATATTACTTTTTTAGATTCCACATATAAGTGGTAACACATAATATTTGTCTTTGACTTATTTCACTTAGTCTGATAATCTCTAGGTCTGTGATTTTTGCTGCAAATGGTAGTACTCCATTCTTTTTCATAGTTGAATAATATTTCATTATATATATATATATATATAATGTCATATACATACCACATCTTCTTTATTCATTCATCTGTTGATGGATATTCATGTTGGAAAAAGCACCCTTTACCAGCTTGATTACCTTAGATCACAGACCAAGTGATTTAGGGAGAAATGATGCTTAGAATTGAGTTTCAGAAATAAAGCCCCTCTAATAGTCAGTAGGGCTTCAGCAAAGTCCCTGGGCCACAGATTCTTCATTTGCAAACTTTAAGAAAAAAATATCTATACTCTGAAGAATTTTTTGAGGAATCATCCTTGCCAATAAATTGCATGCCTTCATATGCCTTTATTCACGTACTTCTGACTCTAGCATTTGCTCCATTTCCCTGGGTCACGCACAACTAATCATTTTTTTAAAATATCTCTTCCTTTTCATCTGATATACATACTTAATTTATCTACTTTTGGGCTTTTAATCCTACCACTCCACTTTAAAAGCCTTTATAATCTACTTTTTTGGCAAACACAATGGTTCCTTCTTCATCTTCATCTTCCATGACTTCTGAGCACCTTTGACACAGCTCCCTGCTTCCTTCTTTGAAACAGAAGGAGTTTTCCATCTTCCTAATGGGAATTCTATTACTTTTCCTTTTCTGGCTTCTGTATTTATATCTTCTCACAGTTCTCACTGATTTGAAAAATGGAATCAATTGTTATATTTTGGCCACATGAAATTGAAGCTATCAATTATACATTCCTTCTTGAACTCTGGTAATATCAACAACATTTACCTGGGGCTTTTTTTGTTGTTGTTTACAAATAAAGGAGTTGTAATTTACTTCTTTCTTTTAAAATCTGCATCTAGGATTTTGGTCTTTGGTACTAGCTACAGATTGTACCCTGCAGCATTTTATCCCCATGTATCTCCATGCTATAATCCTGTTCAAAGGTGCTCTGAAAGCCATATAACAGACATCTGTGTATTCATTTCTTTAATTTTAACCAGAGATGTGATATCCTTTATTAAAATCCATCATGTCTTATTATTGAAAATAAAAGTAAAATCTTTGCCATGGCTACCACCTGCCTTTCCCAACTCATCTATGTCATGTTTCTCCCACTTTCACCAAGCTCTAGGTGCAGTGACTTTCAATCAGAGATATTTAAAGGTCAGTCCCTCCAAGGTTACTTATTCTTTCTCCTCATTTGGACCATCTCTCAAATATTTGCATAGCTATCTCTTTCTCATAATTCAGAGCCAAACCCAAATATCATCTCTTCAGAGAGGTCTTTTTTGATGACCCTAGGTAAAACCGTTCATAAAAAGTACCTAATACATTTTATTAAAGAGCTTTTTTTTATGCTGAAAGGGAAGGATTATTAGTGAGCAGCAGTAGAAGTAATGAGAGAAATACAAGGGGAAAAAAATCCCACACTGAATTGGATGCTCAGTGCCCCTTGACTACTAATTAGCTGTGTGAAAGTGAAAGTGAAGTCGCTCAGTTGTGTCCGACTCTTTGTGAACCGTGGACTGTAGCCCACCAAGCTCCTCCGTCCATGGGATTCTCCAGGCAAGAATACTGGAGTGGGTTGCTATTTCCTTCTCCAGGGGATCTTCCCGACCCAGGGATCGAACCCAGGTCTCCCACATTGCAGGCAGATGCTTTAACCTCTGCACCACCAGGGAAGCCCTTAATTAGCTGTGTGACTTTATGTGAAAAATAATACACTTAAAATCTCTAGGAAACAGTTTTATAAAATGATTAGTGAACTCTATAAATCACTAAGCATTCTTCTAAATCAGATATTCTATCATATATTCCATTTCACTTTCTTGGAATTCTGGAATTTATAAAGTGTTTAGCACTTGAAATATCATGTTGCAGGTAAGACATTATTTATCACAGGGGCAGTTTATCATGAGGTAGCATAAGTTGGGAGGCACCACACCAAGTATAAGTGCTAGAAGCTACCATGAATCAAACATTTTTGTTGTAATAATTTCAGAATTTTTCCCAGATGTATCAACTATAGATGTTCTCATTATTTTAGAAGACATAAATAACATTTAAGTTACTGAACTGAGATTATAGGGCCATTAATTGGATAGCATCAGTGACTCGATGGACGTGGGTTTGGGTGGACTCAGGGAGTTGGTGATGGACAGGGAGCCCTGGCATGCTGTGGTTCATGGGGTCACAAAGAGTCGGACATGACTGAGCAACTGAACTGAACTGAACTTAATCCTAACAACATAGTTAGTTATCCCTCTCTTTATTTCATAAATAACAGATGTTATTTTATTTACTTAAAAAAATGTTCTTTTTGTACAAATGACTTGGAAAAAATTTTAAATAAGACGACACTGACTTTCTCTTAGGAGTGCTATGTGGTTACACTGGAATCATTTTTTAAAATTCTGAGTAGCTATTCAAATTTGTTCTATTTTCCATTAGTTCTCAAAATACATCACCATTTGAGTCTTAGAAATCATCTATTTTACCTTTAGATAGAGATCATCTTTTAATTTAATGGTAGAGATTAATTTTCTGTCTCTCTTACTTTGTTCTAGCTAGTTAATACAAATGAAATTTGATATGCCCTTTTGTGCCTGGTCTCTCTAACTTCAGTTCAGTTCAGTTCAGTCACTCAGTCATGTCCGACTCTTTGCGACCCCATGAATCGCAGCACGCCAATGGCTTGGAGGATTTTGAGCATTACTTTACTAGCATGTGAGATGAGTGCAATTGTATGGTAGTTTGAGCATTCTTTGGCATTGCCTTTCTTTGGAATTGGAATGAAAACTGACCTTTTCCAGTCCTGTGGCCACTGCTGAGCTTTCCAAATTTGCTGGCAGATTGAGTGCAGCACTTTCACAGCATCATCTTTCAGGATTTGAGACAGCTCAACTGGAATTCCATCACCTCCACTAGCTTAGCATAAAATTTTCAAAGTTCATATATATCATAGTACTTCACTTCTCTTAATGACTGAATACTTTTCTATTATACAGCTATAACATTTTATTTATACATTCTTTTCACCTTTTGGTTATTGTAAAGTGTGCTACTGTAAATATTCAAATATAAATATTTGGATGGATGTCTATTTTCAATCCTTTGGTATTATATACATAGAAACAGAACTGCTGGGTCAAATGGTAATTCAGTATTTGACTTACTGATGAACTTCCAAACAGTTTTTCAAAGTTACTGTTCAGTTCAGTTCAGTTCAGTCACTCAGTCATGTCCGACTCTTGGCAACCCCATGAATCGCAGCATGCCAGGCCTCCCTGTCCATCACCAACTCCCAGAGTTCACCCAAACTCATGTGCATCGAGTCAGTGATGCCATCCAGCCATCTCATCCTCTGTTGTCCCCTTCTCCTCCTGCCCCCAATTCCTCCCAGCATCAGAGTATTTTCCAATAATTCAACTCTTCACATGAGGTAGCCAAAGTATTGGAGTTTCAGCTTCAGCATCAGTCCTTGCAATGAACACCTAGGACTGGTCTCCTTTAGGATAGACTTTTTGGATCTCCTTGCAGTCCAAGCAACTCGCAAGAGTCCTCTCCAGAATCACAGTTCAAAAGTATCAATTCTTTGGCGCTCAGCTTTCTTCACAGTCCAACTCTCACATGCATACATGACCATTAGAAAAAACATAGCCTTGACTAGATGGACTTTTGTTGGCAAAGTAATGTTTCTGCTTTTTCATATGCTGTCTAGGTTGGTCATAACTTTCCTTCCAAGAAGTAAGCGTCTTTTTATCTCATGGCTGCAATCACCATCTGTCTTGATTTTGGAGTGCCCCAAATAAAGTCAGCCACTGTTTCCACTGTTTCCCCATCTATTTGCCATGAAGTGATGGGACCAGATGATATGATCTTCATTTTGTGAATGTTGAGTTTTAAGGCAACTTTTTCACTCTCTTCTTTCACGTTCATCAAGAGGCTTTTTAGTTCCTCTTCACTTTCTGCCATAAGGGTGGTGTCATCTGCATATCTGAGGTTATTGATATTTCCCCCAGCAATCTTGATTCCAGCTTGTGCTTCTCCCAGCCCAGCATTTCTCATGATGTACTCTTCACATAAGTTAAATAAGCAGGGTGACCATTTTAATATGATGAGGGTTTCTATTTTTCCACATTCTCATCAACACTTGTTTTTATCTGGTTTTGATTATGCCATCCTACTGATTGTGAAATAGTATCTCATTGTGGTTTTCACTTGCATTTCTCTAATGACTAATGACTTTGATCATCTGTTCATGTGCTCATCAGACACTAGTATATCTACTCTGAGATATGTTTATTCAGATCTTTTGCCCACTTTTTTTTTTTTTTTTCAAGTGGTGTCACTTGTTTTTTCTTTGTGGGGTTGTTAGTACTCTTGATATCTTGTGGATATTAGATACTTATGACAAATGTGGTTTGAAAAAAAATTTTCTTCCTTTTGATGAGTTGTTGTTTCATTCTACTGACAGTGCCCTTTAAGGAACAAAATTTTTAAGTTGAATAAAGTCTATCTTTAGTAGTTTTCTCTGTTGCCTCTAGGTATTGTTTCTCATATCATATTTAAGGAACCATTACTGGGTTCAGGGCTGTTAGATTTTACCATGTTTTATTTTAATAGTTTTATACTTTTTGCTCTTACTTTTATGTATTTGATCTATTTGGGGTTCATTTGTATGTGTTAAGAGTCAGATTGTATGCAAGATGTATCAGTGCACCCATGAATGCAGGTGTTGACAAGTTGACTCAGCACTTTTTGTTGAAAACATTTTTCTTCCCATTGAATTTTCTTTCTTCCTTTGTCAAAAATAAATTGTCCTTAGATGTGAGTATTTCTGGAAAGTCAGTTCTACTTTATTGGTCTGTATGTCTCTCTTATTTTAATACTGCAGTTTTTATTCCTATAGACTTGTAGTACGTTCTGAGATCATATTTGAGAAATGCTCATCTTCCTAATTTGTGCTTCACTTTCAGGACTGTTTGTCTATTTAGAGTCCTTTAAATTCACTGTGGATTTCTGAATTGGCTTTTTTATTTCTGGAAAGAAAAGTCCACTGGGATGTAATAAGAATTGCTTCAAATTTGTAGATCAATTTGGGTAGCACTGCTGTCTTAACAATATTAATTCTTCTAATTCATAAACACAAAATGTCTTTATATTTATTTTGGTCTCCTTTAATTTCTCTTGGCAATTTTTCATAGTTTTCAGTGTACAACCCTTGCACTGTTTTGTTTAAAGTTATTACAAGTACTTTCCAGGTCTTTGCACATTGAGTGTATGTCGGGAAATTCCTTTGCTGCCTAGCCATGCTGGGTTTTTCCCCCCAATTTTACCTTAGCTTTCACTTCCTGATTATGCTGAGCATAAAAATCAGGCAGAGTGAGGATGCATTCTCTCGAGGGCATGTCCATGACACTGTAGATTTCTCTATATATGCAGGATCTTTTCAAAACCCCTTTTCCCCAAACTTGCTCACTCTCCAGTTCCTGACTTCAGTTGTATCTACTGTTTGCCCTGTTAACATTTTGCCTCAGGATAGTAGCCTCTATTTTTTTTTTTTTTAATGGTTTCAAGAGACATCATCCATATTGTGCCTTTTCCTCCCTGAGAGACTTCTGAGTTAGGCAATGCAAAGGCAGGTCCCTTGTGTCAGTTCTTCAGGGAACTTACACACAGAGCAAAATAGACAAACCTAATTCTTTGAAAACAAGGTCTGCTGTGGTCTCTAAAGAGCCAGGGACCCACAATGGGAATGCTGCCATCTTTATAGCCCTCTCAGGTCTGCAAGAGGGGAGGTAGATGGAGTTAAGTTAAAATGCTGCAAATCATTTCTGTTGTGTCATCTTTTACTTTTATTTTTTTTCCTGTTTAAGCATTTGCTCACATGCTGTAAACTTTTTAATATTTTCTATAGTTACTATAAGGTTGGTTCTGATCAATGTCAGGCTTTTGATGTTTCTGGGGTGAGATAAGCCAAGGAGGCCTTCCTCCTTGCTATCATTTTTGCCAATATCACTGCTATCACTGCTTCTTGAGCTGGATTGTAAAGCTAGTTGGAAATTATACATTTTGTATGATATATGTACTTTCCTAGAATGTTTGTGTTTCCTCATCCAGAACAAAAAGTGTTATATGTTAAGTTATACTGCAAATACATGTTTTAAAATATTATCTTTACATTTTTTATTTATCAGGTGATTATGTCTGTACTGTGTACCTGATGCTGTACTCAGCAATGGAGTTGAATATATTAAAGGCAGTTTACCTGTCCTTAGTATCCTCACTGTAGTCAGGAGAGGTAGACCAGTAAACAGATAACTGCTTAGATGTTATAAGCTAGGAATTGGTGCTTAAATATTTATTCAGTAAAAACAAATGTCATTTGTTTAATAGCAATTATTAGACATCACTAATTTTCTCTGAAGAATATTATACAAAGCAAGCAACAAATTTGGATTAAAAAGCCTAACATGAACAGCCATGCAAGTGTTTCATCCCTCAAAGGCAGAGATCAGTAACTTGGAGCTAAAGATCTAGAAGCCACATTTCATTCTTCTATTTATCTACAAGTCAAAATACAAAACGTAATATCTTATTCCTTTTTGTTGATCCATAGGAAATAAAATTCACAAACTCATCTTTAGGTTCAGGTGAACACATGAAAATAAAACGTGTCTTATTTCTTTATTTGTTTCAACCTATTACTAGCACACCCTGGGTCAAGTTATTGAGCCACACACTTAGAATGTAACGTAATATCTTATTCCTTTTTGTTGATCCATAGGAAATAAAATTCACAAACTCATCTTTAGGTTCAGGTGAACACATGAAAATAAAACGTGTCTTATTTCTTTATTTGTTTCAACCTATTACTAGCACACCCTGGGTCAAGTTATTGAGCCACACACTTAGAATGTAGGGGAAAAAAGCACAGACGGTTACAGAACAGTGTAGGAAACTTGGAAATATAGCATAATTCAAGCCAGTATTACACCATTTCTAGGAGTCCTTGGAGCCATAAGAGTACACCTTTGAGTCCACTGAATTGGAGAATAACTATCTTACCACACATTTTTGGGGAGTGCTTCAAGACTGTATATTGTCATCCTGCTTATTTAACTTATATGCAGAGTATATCATGTGAAATGCTGGACTAGATGAAGCACAAGCTGGAATCAAGATTGCCAGAAAAAATATCAATAACCTCAGATATGCAGATGACATCGCACTTATGGCAGAAAGTGAAGAACTAAAGAGCCACTTGATGAAAGTGAAAGGATAGAGTGAAAAAGTTGGCTTAAAACTCAACATTCAGAAAACTAAGATCATGGCATCTGGTCGCATCACTTCATGGCAAACAAACCTCAGATATGCAGATGACATCGCACTTATGGCAGAAAGTGAAGAACTAAAGAGCCACTTGATGAAAGTGAAAGGATAGAGTGAAAAAGTTGGCTTAAAACTCAACATTCAGAAAACTAAGATCATGGCATCTGGTCGCATCACTTCATGGCAAACAGATGGAGAAACAGTGGAAACAGTGACAGATTTTATCTTTGGGGGCTCCAAAATCACTGTAGACAGTGACTGCAGCCATGAAATTAAAAGATGCTTGCTTCTTGGAAGAAACGTTATGACCCACCTAGACAGCATATTAAAAAGCAGAGACATTGCTTTGCCAACAGAAGTCTGTCTAGTCAAAGCTATGGTTTTTCCAGTATTCATGTATGGATGTGAGAGTTGGACCATAAAGTTGAGTGCTGAAGAATTGATACTTTTGAACTGTGGTGTTGGAGAAGACGCTTGTGAGTCCCTTGGACTGCAAGGAGATCCAACCAGTCCATCCTAAAGGAAGTCAGTCCTGAATATTCATTGGAAGGAGCGATGCTGGAGCTGAAACTCCAATACTCTGGGCACCTGATGCAAAGAACCGACTCATTGGAAAATACCCTGATGCTGGGAGGGATTGGGGGCAGGAGGAGAAGGGGACGACAAAGGATAAGATGGCTGGATGGCATCACCGACTCAATGCACATGAGTTTGGGTTAACTCTGGGAGTTGGTGATGTACATGGAGGCCTGACATGCTGCTATTCATCAGGTCGCAAAGAGTCGGACAGGATTGAGCGACTGAACTGGACTGAATGAAGTATTAAGAGAAATATTATTTCAAAAGAGTTTTGTTGAAGCTCAACACATCACCCCTGTGTTGTTATAAGAACAGTTTACTTGGCAGTCACCTAGATCCATCACAGATGAAGTTGAATTTTACTATAACTAGGATCATTAAGGATTATTAGCTAGAACATGAGGGCAATTAAAACTAAAGTAACTGTGTAAACGTGAGACAAGTTCTCACTACATCTGCTGCAGTGACATTCGTAAGAGCATACTATGATGCACAGAACGAGTATTGCTATCCTCTAAGATGTACACGTGTCAAAAAGTATATAAAGCACAAAAAGCATGAAGTGCTATAGTTAAAAATTGATTCAGTTTATACTGCACATCGAGAAAAAGTAAGCATGTAAAGACATGAAGTAAATGGATCATTGCCAGGGACTGGTAGAAGATGTAGCTGGAAGGAAACTGTCTGACTGGTACAGGAATTTCTTCAGGGGTGATGAAAATGTTCAGAATTAGATGGGGCAGTTCCAGGATATTATGAATTTACTCCATGCCATTGAATTGTCCAATTTAAACTGCTAAATTTTATATAATGTAATTTTTGCATCAATGAAATAATTAAAAAGTAAAATAAAAAAAAACTTGATTGTAGCAGAGGCTGCTTTTAGTTTATCAAAATACTACTTTTGATGTCCTCTTAAATCACAGACACATATATGTGTGTCTCTAAAACCTTGTAGGGAGTCTATTTATTTTGTGATTGCTATACTTTATCCATATTAATTGTATTCAACCAGTAAGTTCCCAGCCTTCTTGAGTCTAATGAAATAGTGATGGTAGGATGTTTGTTCTTAAACTTAATATCCACCAGGTCTGAATTCATTTACCCCATTATAAGATAATTTGTGCAGTTAAAGAGTGACCTTTAGAACCATCATGCATGACCGTACTGTCCTCAAGAATCCATCATCCTTATCTTTGCCTACACCTACTCCACACCTATTTGGAAACCCTATAATGACATTGTGAAGTTGCATTACCTGATGTAAAAAGGGTTCAAACAAAGAAGATACTATTCTCAAATTATCTTTTTCTCATAATTGGACAATGAAAGAAAGAACAACTTTTAAAGAAAGACACAACAATTGAGAGGAAAAGGATAACATTTACTGATCGCCAAAGAATTGATGCTTTTGAACTGTGGTGTTGGAGAAGACTCTTGAGAGTTCCTTGGACTGCAAGGAGATCCAACCAGTCCATTCTGAAGAAGATCAACCCTGGGATTTCTTTGGAAGGAATGATGCTAAAGCTGAAACTCCAGTACTTTGGCCACCTCATGCGAAGAGTTGACTCATTGGAAAAGACTCTGATGCTGGGAGGGATTGGGGGCAGGAGGAGAAGGGGACGACCGAGGATGAGATGGCTGGATTGCATCACTGAATTGATGGATGTGAGTCTGAGTGAACTTCGAGAGATGGTGATGAACAAGGAGGCCTGGCGTGCTGTGATTCATGGGGTCGCAAAAAGTCAGACACGACTGAGCGACTGAACTGAACTGAACTGAGCACAGATTTTTACCTCATCTGGAGGATGGGCTGATGGGCTCTTGGGGCAGATAAAAAAGCTGGGGAAACCAGCCATTAGAGTGATATCATCTGCATATATGATATTGTTGATATTTGTCCAGGCAGTCTTGATTTTAGCTTATGATTCATCCAGCATTTCACATGAAACCATAAACTACCTCTAGATAAATGAAAATGAAAACACAGCACCACAATTTATGGAATAAAGGATAAGCAGTTCTAATGGGAAAGTTTTTGTTATATAGGCCTTCCTCAAGAAACAAGAAAAATCTCAAATAAACTAATCTACCAACTGAAAGAATTAGAGAGCAAAGTCTAAAGTCAGTAGAAAGAAAGATATAATAAAGAACAGAGAGGAAATAAATGAAATAGAAATTTTAAAAAAGCAATAGAAAAGATCTATGAAACCAAGACCCGCTGTTTCAAAAAAATAAGCGAAACTGATATCCTTTCATCCAGATTCACCAAGAAGAACAAAAACCCAAATAAACAAAGTAAGAAATGAAGAGAAATAAAAGTTGATAGTACAGAGACACAAAAAAATTCTAATGATACTAAAAATCCTAATAATACTACCAACAGTTGCATGCCAACAAATTGGACAACATAGAAAAAATGGGCAAATTTATAGAAACATATAACCTGCTGAGATTGAATCAAGAAGAAATAGACAAACTGAACAGACCAAACATTAATAGTGAAGTTAGATTTGTAATCTAAAAAAGTCTCCCAACATTCAAAATTCTGGGCCAGATGACTTCACAAGGGAATTCGGCCAAACATATAATGACCTAACAGTTATACTTCTCAAACTATTTCAAAAAAAGTAGACAGAATACTCTCAAATTAATTCTATGAGGCCACCATCACCCTGATATCAAGTCAGACAGCTCGATTCCTCCAAGGATACATCAAAAATGCATGTATGTATGGAACACTTCTATCTGAAACTAACTGAAAGCTGACAGAATTCCTGTATAACCAAGGCTATATGAAATATATACATGTAATCAGGTAGGAAGAGTGAAAAAGCAGTCAGGTCAGGACCTGTGGCCTTGGGAAAGAACTCAGGGAAAGAGAGAGAACACTGGCAGAAACTTGCTCTGGGGAGTGCCACTACAAAAACAATTTATAGGCCAGTAACTTCGATGACGAAGGCTTCCCTGGTGGCTCAGATGGTAATGTGTTTGTCTGAAATGCAGGAGACCTGAATTTGATCCCTGGGTTAATAAGANAGAACACTGGCAGAAACTTGCTCTGGGGAGTGCCACTACAAAAACAATTTATAGGCCAGTAACTTCGATGACGAAGGCTTCCCTGGTGGCTCAGATGGTAATGTGTTTGTCTGAAATGCAGGAGACCTGAATTTGATCCCTGGGTTAATAAGATCCCCTGGAGAAGGAAATGGCAACCCACTCCAGTACTCTTGCCTGGAAAATCCCATGGACATAGAAGCCTGGTAGGCTATAGTCCATGGGGTCACAAACAGTCGGACATGACTGAGGGACTAGATGCAGATATAACTCATCAAATATTAGCAAGCCAAATCCAACAATATAGAAAAAGGATCATTCACCATGATCAAATTGGATTTATTGCAGAGGCACAAGAAAGGTTCAACATATGCAAATCTATCAATGAGCTATGCACGTTAACAAAAGGAAAAATAAAAATATAATCATCTTGATAGACGCAGTAAAAGCATTTGACTAATGTCTATACTAAAATAGAAATATACAAATAGATAAAGGTAGAAATTAAATGAGTGAATGAATCAATGCAGTAATGTAATTTTATAGAATGAAAGAGCCAATGGGACCTGAGAAACTATTATAACCAAAAAAACTTTTTAAAAGAAATCACTGAAGGTCTGGAGCTCTCTGGTGCTAAAATAGACAAAATAGAAAAAACAACTTGGTTGAACTGATCACTTAATAATTTGTTACAGCTTTGTAGGACTTTATGAACTACAAAACATATTAACCCATACACCTTTAAAATATGCAACTGCTTCTGATTTTGACTTAGTCATTGTTATAGTTGTTGTTCAGATGCTCATTCATGTTTGACTCTTTGTGGTCCCATGGACTGTCCCTCACCATCTTCTGGAGTTTGTTTAAGTTCATGACCATTGCATCGGTGAGGCTGTCCAGCCATCTCATCCTCTGACACCTCTTCTCCTTCTGCCTTCAATCCTTCCCAGCATCAAGGACTTTCCCAAAGAGTTGTCTGTTCACATCAGATCACTAAAATACTGGAGCTTCAGCTTCAGCATCAGTCTTTCCAGTGAATATTCAGGGTTGATCTCCCTTAAGATTGACTGGTTTGAGCTCCTTGCTGTCCAATGGACTTTCAGGAGTCTTCTCCAGCACCACAGTTTGAAGGCATCAATTTTTTGGCATTCTGCCTTCTTTGCAGTGCAGCTCTCACAACCATATGTGACCACAGGGAAGACCATAGCTTTGACTATCCTGACCTTTGCCAACAGTGATGTCTCTGCCTTTCAACACACTGTCTAGGTTGGCTATCGCTTTCCTGCCAAGAAGCAATTGTCTTCTGATTTTATGGCTGGAGTCACTGTCCACAGTAATTTTGGAGCCCAAGAAGAAGAAATCTGTCACTACTTCAACCTTTCCCCTTCTATTTGTCATGCAGTATTGGGGCCAGATGCCATGATCTTAGTTTTTATAATATTTAGTCTTAAGTCAGCTCTTTCACTCTCCTTCTTCACCTTCACCCTTGATAGATCACTGCCTTGTTTTGGCAAAGGGACTTGCATAACTCAATGAAGCTATGAGCCCTGTTATGCAGGGCCACCCAAGATGGATGGGTCATGGCAGAGAGTTCTGACAAAGTGTGATCCACTGGAGGAGGGAATGGCAATCCCCCGCCACAGTATACTTGCCATGAGAGCCTCATGAACTGTGTAAAAGGACTTAGCCATTACCTACATTGTAAAGATGAAGAAAGTGGAACCAGTTAGTACAGTAGCTCGATGCATGATTTTTGAACATTAGCAAATGAATGAATACAGTTCAGAGAAGTTAGGTTGCTTGCCTGATTATATATAGCTTGTCCTTGTGCTTAGTCACTCAGTCATGTCCAGCTCTTTGTGACCCCATGGACTGTAGCCTGCCAGGCTCCTTTGTCCATGGGAATTCTCCAGGCAAGAATACTGGAGTGAGTTGCCATGCTCTCTTCCAGGGGATCTTCCCCGCCCAGCAATTGAATCCAGGTCTCCCACACTGCAGGTGGATTCTTTACCATCTGAACCATCAGGGAAGCCTGATAGTATATAACTAGTAAACTTTCTAAATCTGAATTCAAGTTTCCTGCCTTCAGCTTGTATTACTTTCACAATGCCACTGACACAATTGGGTATATTTTTGTCCGATACTTACAGTGTCAGATTATTTGATGTGAACATTTATGACAGTAGTGAGGCTTCTCTTGAATATTTTTGGTATAATCTCGTCACTTTAACATTAGACCTAAGTCTGACTTTACCATCAACAATACTGAATAACCAATTAAAAGTTAGAATTCAACTAGATAATTTTTGCTTAATTACTTATAATATGTGAATTTATTATAACATGAATAATGCATCTTTGAATAGAGAAAAGTAGGTAGCAGTAATTTCTTGCCAATAAGTTACAATATAAATATATTTTAATACCAGACATGAGGGATGTTTAATCCTCAACTTACAAAGGACGAAGCTAGGATTCACAGGTGTGTTGTGATATACAACTAAGACACAGGAAAGCACTGATAGGCCTTAGCAAATATTGTAAGCATATATTTTAAGTAGATGTTCTCATTATAAAAACCTTTACAGAGCAGAATTTGTATTGATTACATTCAAAATTCTTAGGCTATGTTTCACCAAAGACAAAGGCCAAAATTTTTAATTTTCATGATTGGAACCTTGAAAATGTAGTTGGTTTCTAATATTAATATACATTAATAAATGTATACTTAGAGAATTAAATTCACTAGTGAATATTGGATTGACCAAAAGTTCATTTAGATGTTTGTAAGATGTTATGGAATCTTAACAAATTTTGACTGACTCATTGGAAAAGACCCTGATGCTGGGAGGGATTGGGGCAGGAGGAGAAGGGGACGAGAGAGGATGAGATGGCTGGATGGCCTCACTTACTCAATGGACATGAGTTTGAGTGACTCTAGGAGTTGGTGATGGACAGGGAGGTCTGATGTGCTGTGATTCATGGAGTCACAAAGAGTTGGACATGACTGAGCGACCGAACTGAACTGAATATATGAAAGAGAAGTAGGAAAACACAAAATAGAGAAAAACTATATTAACCAATGTATTTTATTTCAGTTTAACAATACTAAAAATATTGTTACTTTTTCAAAATATTGTTATATAAGAGTCTTAGAAAAATAGAAAATATTTTTATCAGCAATAAATTTGAAATTTTTACAGTTTGGAAATAGTAGTGTGAAACTCTCACAGACTACCATTTGGATTATGAAAGAATATAACATAATTAACAATTTTCTTCAGTTGTATCTGACTCTGTGTGACCCCATAGACGGCAGCCCACCAGGTTCCGCAGTCCCTGGGATTTTCCAGGCAAGAACACTGGAGTGGGCTGCCATTTCCTTCTCCAATGCATGAAAGTGAAAAGTGAAAGTGAAGTTGCTCAGTAGTGTCCAACTCTTCATGATCCCATGGACTGCAGCTTACCAGGCTCCTCCATCCATGGGATTTTCCAGGCAAGAGTACTGGAGTGGGATCTGCTTCTGTTAGGTCCTTACTATTTCTGTCTTTTATCATGCCCATCTTTGCAAGAAATATTCTCTTGATATCTCCAATTATCTTCAACAGATTTTTAGTCTTTCCCCATTCTATTGTTTTCCCCTATTTTAGTAAAGGCAATAAAGAAGGGTCAACTCAAGAAACACATTTTCCCTTCAATAAAATTTTCTTATTGGTATTCCAAATTACAAGTGCTAATTAGAAGTAGGATTTTTTTTTTTTTTTTTTACTTATTTGAGGACTATCTTTGATTTCTTTATTTCTTAATTTCTTTTTATGGACAAAGGAACACAAACTTAGAGCCATGCTTTTTTTGTTTGTTACCAACGTGGGTTCTTGAACTCTTTAATCAATAGAAATTGATGAGGACAGATGAGAAATTCAGGCCAGGCTTCCTCGGGACTCCTGATATAGCATTAGGGGGTGAGAAGCAACAGGTTGCCTTGCTCACTCTGTAGGTGGGAGTAGGGTTGGGTGGTTAATCTGGTCCCTCGAATGGGATGAGGGTGGAGACAGAGCCGTGGGTGGCCCCGCAGAGCAGTGGCTTGGGGGATCTGCCTTCCTCCTTGGTGGTGCTGTGTGCGGGAATCGTGTGCCGCACCTGCTCTTGCTCCTAATACCTTAGAAGTGGCATTTGGGGTTTTTGCCTTTTGTGTCTTGTTCACAATTTGCCCCCAACTGGGCATGTACACAGAGCTTCCCTGGTGGCTCAGTGGCAAAGAATCTTCCTGCTAAGCCAAAAATGGGGGTTCTGTCCCTGGGTCAGAAAGATTGCCTAGAAAAGGAAATGGCAACCCCACTCCAGTATTCTTGCCTGGCAAATCTCATGGACAGAGTAGTCTGGCGGGCTACAGTCCATAGGGTAGCAAAAAGGCAGACACTTAGTGACTGAGCATGTATGCCTATGCATGTACCCAGTTATTTTTAGTCCCTATCACCTTTTGTATCCTGTTGCTCAAGGAGACATTTGTCTAGATGTACACATTGCAATAAAGGATCCCAGATCCCAGCCTATTTCACTTTGATTATTATGACAGACTCTGATAGTCTGTCATCCCTCTGCTGATCAGTCTATTCCTAGATCTATATGTCTATCATCTATTTGCTTTAAGTAATTAAATAAGCATCTATAAACCCACTAACCAATACAAAATCTGGGATACTAACAAAGACCTCCATCATCCAGTTTGGTCCTGTCCAATCCAGATACCTGCCACCTTCAAACTGAAAAACCAAAGCAACCAAACACAAAGCCACCTATGGTTCTGTTTGTTATTTCCTTGCAGATATTTTTGTATGTGTTCATTCCTTAAAAATTACTGAAAATAATTTTTTTAATTGTGCTTAATTAAAAAATGGTATCATGAAATATAAGCTCCTATAACTTGTTAAACTTTCAATCACATTGTTAATATTCATCCATTTTGTTGAATATAGTTTTAGTTTGTTTATGTCCTTTTATGTTAAATACTTCCATTTTTAAAAATTATTTTAAAGTATATGATCTATTCTCTGGTGGATGGGCATTCAGTTTTTTCTGAGTTTTGTTTCTGTATGTGTGCATGCTCAGTTGCTCAGTTGTGTCTGACTCTTTCCTACTCCATGGTCTGTAGTCCACCAGGCCCCTATGTCCATGGAATTTTTCAGGCAGGGATACTGGAGTGGGTTGCCATTTCCTCTTCCAGGGGATCTTCCTGATTCAGAGTTCTAATCCATGTCTCCCGTGTCTCCTGCATTGGCAGGCAGATCCTTTACTGCTGAGTCACCTGGGAAGCCTTATTTTTGTAGACTGGACTGCTATTATCTTGTTTTCCAGTATACATCATAAGAAACTCTTTTAGTATTACAGAGAAGATAGTGTTTCTCCATTTAATACAATTTTAAGTTATAAAATAGTACCACTTTTCCAGGGAAATTTCCCACCTTCTAATATCTATAAAAATATTAAAATATTTTACTGATCTGCATCATCTCCAACTATTAGTATTTTTTATTTATTTTTTTTAAATGGCTGCTATTTGTAATTTCTTTTATTTTGTCTCTAATTATACAAGTTAACATTAATACACTCATTGTAAACATTCAAACAATACAGATAAGTAAAAGTCCCCTTTGATCTTTACTTCAATATTAGTCTCCACATCAGAAGTTAAGTCTGCTTCCAGATTTTAAGAAAATTTGCTTTAGCATTGTATACGTATATATATATGAACATATAGAAATATAATTTTTTTAAGGTGAGGAACATACTGATATCATAACATAATAATAATACAAATGACATACTGTTTTTACTGCTGGGTCAAAAGATGCATGCGTGCTGTCACTTGAGTCATGTCCAACTCTTTGCAACCCTATGGACTGTAACCCATCAGGCTCCTCTTGTCCATGGGATTCTCCAGGCAAGAATAATGGAGTGGGTTGCCATGCCCTCATCCAGGGGATCTTCCTGACCCAGGGATCAAACCTACATCTCTTACATCTCCTGCATTGGCAGGCAGATTCTTTTTTTTTTACTATAATTTTTCTTAAATTTTACTTGAAAATTCTTAAATTGATGAGTCTTATAAATAGGATTTTTCATAGAGATATACTCTAAGCTATGCAACTTTTTAAAAAATATTTTTAATATGTCAGAAAACTAAAATCTAACCAAGCTCATAGAGCTATTCTATAACACCTTTTAATTTTCCTTTATTAACCTCTATATACAAGTTATCCCTACTCTAAATTGGAGCTTGTTTGCAATCTGTCACTCATGGAGTTAAACTCTACGAGTGGCTGGTGAAAGATAATTGAACGCCAAGTATATTATCAGAATGAAAGCCATATAATTAAGTTAAAAGAGGAAAGACTGAACTGTTCTGTTAGATGGCAGGTTAATGTCTGCATAGAACGCTAATGCTACTATTATATTTTGGGCTTGTGAAGAAACAAAGGAGATTGACATTCAAAATTTATACTTTTATAGTGGCATAAAGATCAAGTGCACTGCTATTTGAAGAACTCAGTCTTGATGTTGTTGTTTAGTCTGCTTTTTAATACCCTTTTTAGGTTTATCGTAGCTTTCCTTCTGAGGAGCGAGCCTCTTTTAATTTCATGGCTGCAGTCACCATCTGCAGTGATTTTAAAGCCCAAGAAAATAAAATCTGTCACTCTTTCCACTTCCCCCCTTCTATTTGCTATGAAATGATGGGATTGGATTCCGTGATATTAGTATTTGGATGTTGAATTTTAAGCCACCTTTTTCATTCTCCTCTTTTACCTTCATCAAGAGACTGTTTTAGTTCTCCTTTGCTTTCTGCCATAATGGTGGTATCATCTGCATATCTGAGGTTATTAATATTTCTCCTGGCAATCTTGATTCTAGCTTGTGCTTCATCCAGCCTGGCGTTTTGCATGGTGTACTCTGCATGTAAGATAAAGCAGGAGGAGAAGGGGACGACCGAGGATGAGATGGCTGGATGGCATCACTGACTCGATGGATGTGAGTCTGAGTGAACTCTGAGAGATGGTGTTGAACAGGGAGGCCTGGCGTGCTGCGATTCATGGGGTCGCAAAGAATCGGACACGACTGAGTGACTGAACTGAACTGAACTGAACTGACCAACAGAACATTTGTATACTGGTTGTGTTCTACATTTTTTTCTATGCCAAAAATATCCCTATCATTTAAAGGTATCATTCTAATATTACTGAGTTATTTATGGCAAGATATATGAACTGGAACCAGTCTCTTAGTGAGACTCTCAAGTTATATTTCTATCAGCTTTGAAAGATTCAGCCAGAAAGGATTCAGCAAAACATAAAATATTGTGTATGTGTTTGCTTATATATGTAGGTGTATATTTAGGAATGGGCATTGCACAGAGAAATATATAGTATATAAACTGACAGAGGAATGGATGAAGATGTGGTAAACAGATGCAATGGAATATTCAGTCAGTTCAGTTCAGTCGCTCAGTCATGTCTGACTCTTTGCGACCCCATGAATCGCAGCACGCCAGGCCTCCCTATCCATCACCAACTCCCAGAGTTCACTCAGACTCACGTCCATCGAGTCAGTGATGCCATCCAGCCATCTCATCCTCAGTCGTCCCCTTCTCCTCCTGCCCCCAATCCAGCATTAGAGTCTTTTCCAATGAGTCAACTCTTCGCATGAGGTGGCCAAAGTACTGGAGTTATGACTCAGCCATTAAAAAGAATGAAACGATGCCATTTGCAGCAACATGGATGAAACAGGAGATATCACACTGACTGAAGTAAGTCTAACAGAGGACATATATTGTATGACATTGCTTATATGTGGAGTCTATGAATAAATTATGCAAATGAACTTACAAAACAGAAAATGATTCGCGGACTTAGAGGACGAACTTATGGTTGCCTGGGGAAGGATGTGTGGGGAAGGGACAGTTAGGGAGTTTGGGATGTTACATTTAAAATGGATAGCCAACAAGAACCTACTCTATAGCACATGAAATTCTGCTCAGTGTTATGTGGCAGCCTGGATGGGAGGAGAGTTTGGGGGAGAATGGATACATGTATATATATGACTGAGTCCCTTCACTGTGCACCTGAAACTCTCACCGTATTGTTAATTGGCTTTATTCCATGTAAAATAAAAAGTTAAAAAATAAACATACACTGGTTGATCAAAAAAACAGAAGCAGTTGTTAATAGAATATAGATTGATGTTATTAAAAATAATCCCTCTTAGCTTTCAATATACTATCATAATGGTAGATACAAAATATTAAGGAAACACATTGAAAAGATAGTTAATAAATTTTTTTAAAAAATTAAGTTAAATTATAAATGGCCTTAATAATGACTGGCTGAAATGGAGTTGGGAGTTGCATAGCAGGGGGAATGAAAACCATTTTTCTCTCCACTAGACTTGAGGCCATTTATCTGTCATCCTCTGTTTTTCCTGACTCCCTTCCTGAGGGCTGTGTGTGTTGCTCTTTGCTCACAGAGGTGGTTTTGTTTATTTTGCATTTTTTATCTTTTATATGCAGTTCTCCACATAATCATGAAAATCTGCCTGTAAGCCTCAAAGCATTTAGACATGCTTTGAATTAAGGATCCAAAACAGAGTAATAATCTTCCTTTAGAAGTCCTTGATACACTCTGCACCAGGAGGATCCTGTTCTCTTATGGACAGCATGCTGGTTTTGTTTTCTGAGTGTTTTAAACTCAAAGGGGAAAAAATGTTAACTTCTTAAATAAAAGTGGTCATCAACCACTGTTCTCATTTGGACATAGTCTGTCTTAATTTAACAGACTTTATAGTGAAGGGTCTAGAATATTTTTTATTTAATGATTTTTGTGTGTTAGTCGCTTAGTCATGTCTGACTCTTTGCAATTCCATGGACTTTTTAGCCTGCCAGGCTCCTCTGTCCATTGGATTCTCCAGGCAGGTTGCCATTCCCTTCTCCGGGGAATTTTCCCGATTCAGGGATTGAGCTCTGATTTCCTACATTGCAGGCTGATTCTTCATTGTCTGAGCCATCAGGGAAGACCCAGATGATTTTTAAAGGCAGGCTATTCAGGCCACAGATACTGTATCTTTAGAACAAGGCCAAATGAAGTCTCAAGCTGTGTCTTAGTAGAGTGTATTTTTCTGATCATGTGGAGGAGAGGACAACAAAATGCTGCATAAAACTTTTGAGATCCTTTCTTTAAAAGCTTTCTTTGCCGATGCTTTTTTTCCCTGAAGATGACATGGAGAGACAGCCACATCTCTTTCAAGGTGGTTCTTTCTTGCATGTGTGCTAAGTCACTCAGTTGTGTCCGACTCTCTGTGACCCCATGGACTATAGGCCACCAGGCTCCTCTGTCCATGGGGACTCTCCAGGCAAGAATACTGAAGTGGGTTCCCATGCCGTCCTCCGGGCGATCTTCCTGATCGGGATCGAACCTAGGTCTCCCAGATCTCCTACCTTGGAAGGTGGGTTTTTTGCTTGTTTGTTTTTTTAACCACTAGTGACACCTGGGAAGTCCAGTGATTCTTTCTTATTTACTGACTTTAGCTGCTCTGGTCACATGAGTGCCCTCCAGGAAGGCTTCATGGCTGTGGCAGAGCCGCCTCTTCTGTTCCTGAGTCTTTAAGCCTTTCTTTCAGAGAACAACTTCCTGCCCTAAGTTTGAGTCTCAGGTACCTGGTGTCAGGGAATTGTGTGAAGCTGTCTATCCTGATACCTTGCAAGACCTTGTGATGGCATTATATTAGATGATGCTTGTATACCTGGTGATCACTCCCTCCATGAGCAGGTCTGGCCCTGCTGAACTGTGTCATCACGGAGTGCTTCTAGGAGGAGGTGCCACAGCTGTGGAGTCATGAGTCAATGTGCTTCCCATCACTCCCTTTTCAGTGGGCTTCTCAGTACAGCATCACTAGCTACATCATAGCTGATTTGCAGGTCCTGCTCCTGTGCTCCGGAGAAGGCAGTGGCATCCCGCTCCAGTGCTCTTGCCTGGAAAATCCCATGGATGGAGGAGCCTGGTGGGCTGCAGTCCATGCGGTCGCAAAGAGTCAGACATGACTGAGCGACTTCACTTTCACTTTTCACTTTCATGCATTGGAGAAGGCAGTGGCAACCCACTCCAGTATTCTTGCCTGGAGAATCCCAGGGACGGGGGAGCCTGGTGGGCTGTCATCTATGGGGTCGCACAGAGTTGGACACGACTGAAGCGACTTAGCAGCAGCAGCAGCTCCTGTGCTCCAGATGAATTTCTCCAAGTGGAATTTCTATAACCAGTCATGCCTTATTCTCAAAACATTCAAAACTGAAATCAGCTCCACCATGACCCCCATTAAACCTACAGGGTCTTCCAAGTCCCCAGTCTGCAAAGAGATGTCTGGGAATCGTTCTAGACTTTTTCTCTCTGGCCTTCCCCTCCCTTTCTCATTGACCTTTGTCATGTCAGTGGCTTACTTCCAGCCCCTACTGTTTGGCATTGAACCACTGTGAAAGTGATGAGTTTGAGCTCTCTGCTTTCAAGTTCGTCGCCTGACAATCTGTCCCTAGTCTTTTTAAAGAAAAGAGAACGAGATGTAATTTATACTCAGATTGCTTGTGCCAGGGTTACTTTTCTAAAAAGAAAATCAGAATCTGTGATTCTCCAGCTTGAGCTCATGAAGCGCCTCCCACTGACTGTAGGTTTCTTATCTATAAAACAGGGATAGTCGAGGCGGTCCTACAAATTTATTGTGGGCACTCGGTTAGATAATGGATATAGTGCTTATTGTGTCCTGAAAGTACATTGTTATTAATGTGGCCAAGGCCCCAGCCCCCTTGTCCTCAGCTCTTTGCCACGTGGCTCTCCAGAAACAGCACTGGGTCCGCTACTGCCCCCTGCAGGCTGGGTTTCAAAATCACTGGGGGCTTTAAAAAATCATTTGGGGCTTCCCTTGTGGCTCAGGTGGGTTTCAGTATTATTCCTCTTTGAAACTTCTCATGGCAAAACCCGCCCTTGCTCCTGAATATGAACTCCTTGGCCACCAGAAGACTGTTTGTTAATTTCTGAAATAATATACGTGAAACACTTAGCCTGGTTCGTGGAAGAAACTTCTTTCACTTGTTAAACACCATGTCTACACTTGCATCCATATCTGCATCTACACCTATACTTGTTTATACTTTACCTGTATCTGGCTATACTTACACTTGTGAAAGAAAGTGAAAGTGTTGGTCGCTCAGTTGTGTCAGACTCTTTGCAGCCCCATGGACTGTAGCCCGCCAGGCTCCTGTGTCCATGGGATTCTCCAGGCAAGAATCCTGGAGTGGGTTCCCATTCCCTTCTCCAGAGGATCTTCCTGACCCAGGGATTGAACCTGAGTCTCCTGCACTGCAGGCAGATTGTTTACCATCAGAGCCACCCTCAAGAAAGATGGTAACTTACTTGAACCTGGATCTACTCCAGACAATGGAATCCCTACCTATATCCGATCATCTATACTATTAGGAGAATGATCTTGTTAAAATAACATGGAGACCAGGCTTCAAAATCTCCCAAGCAGACAAAACCTTTTTAAGCCACATAAGCAAAACTAAATCTAGTTTACTGCATGAACAAAAGTGAACCTTAGCTTGTTTCTTATAAATAAATATCTCTGGTAATCACAAGAGAAACTTTAGTCTTCTTACTGAAAATGGTATAAGATAATCACTTTTGACCAATTCCCCACTGCGTGCCTTCCCTGGTGGCTCAGGGGGTAAAGGATCTGCCTGCAATTCAGGAGCCGCAGGAGATGCAGGTTCGATCCCTGGGTAGGGAAGATTCCCTGGAGGAGGAAATGGCAACCCCCTCCAGTATTCTTGCCTGAAGAATCTCATGGATAAAGGAGCCTGGCGGGCTCTTTACAGGAGTTGCAAAGAGTCGGAAACGACTGAAGCAACTTGGCACTCATGCACTGCTGTATGCAAACCCCCCTTTTAAAAACGAATTATAGTGGCTGTACTAGTTTGCATTCTCACCAACAGTGTAAGAGGGTTCCCTTTTCTCCACACCCTCTCCAGCATTTATTGCTTGTAGACTTTTGGATCACAGCCATTCTGACTGGTGTGAAATGGTACCTCATTGTGGTCTTGATTTGCATTTCTCTGATAATGAGTGATGTTGAGCATCTTTTCATGTGTTTGTTAGCCATCCATATGTCTTCTTTGGAGAAATGTCTGTTTAGTTCTTTGGCCCATTTTTTGATTGGGTCATTTATTTTTCTGGAGTTGAGCTGCATAAGTTGCTTGTATATTTTTGAGATTAGTTGTTTGTCAGTTGCTTCATTTGCTATTGTTTTCTCCCATTCAGAAGGCTGTCTTTTTACCTTGCTTATAGTTTCCTTTGTTGTGCAGAAGCTTTTAATTTTAATTAGATCCCATTTATATGTCTTCTTTGGAGAAATGTCTGTTTAGTTCTTTGGCCCATTTTTTGATTGGGTCGTTTATTTTTCTGGAATTGAGCTGCATGAGTTGCTTGTATATTTTTGAGATTAGTTGTTTGTCAGTTGCTTCATTTGCTATTGTTTTCTCCCATTCAGAAGGCTGTCTTTTTACCTTGCTTATAGTTTCCTTTGTTGTGCAGAAGCTTTTAATTTTAATTAGATCCCATTTGTTTATTTTTGCTTTTATTTCCAGTATTCTGGGAGGTGGATCATGTGTTTCATACCATAGGAGATGCTCAAAGACAAAACCTTTTCGGGATCTGGACACAACTAGAATCCAGATCATTGTTATGAAATCATTAATTTTCATTTGCCTTGTTTCTCTCCTTTATTGGCACCTAAAAGAATAGTTGTAGTCAGTCAGAAAAATGATTGTTTCATGAATACCTTTATGTGAAAGCCAACGAATAGAAACTAAATAAAACATTAAAAAATGGATTAAAAATCAAGAAAGTTTTTAAGAGTAGGTCACTTCTTTATAAAACAAAAATAATGATCTACTTCAGTTGGTTATTGTAGGGGTTAAGACAGATATTCTATACAAATGTGTTCCACAAAATTTCTCACTATAGTAATGCTTAATAAATACAAGTTGAATTTGAGTTTGTCTTTACAATAAGGCAGATTTTAGAGTTCTCTTCCAGTCTGCACCTCATTGCAAACTATTTTTGTATCTACAAATATGACAATGAATAAAATGAAAGGTAATTAATTATAAGTGTAAAGAATTGGCTACATTTCCTGTTTTGTGCTTACGCATAGTTTACAGTGGCCTTCTAGGGTGAAATGTGGTTATGAAAGTTACCTTAAATAGTAAAGCTATTAAAAACTATAGATCTGAGTTTGATATCTGCTCCACTACTCATGAGCTGTATGAAATGGATAAGTTTTTTTTATCTTCCCTCCAGACTAGTTTTCTTTTCTATAAGACAGCATCTATAAAAACCTAGTGATATAATGCTGATGATCTGAAATAAATATACTTTCAGATATTTCTCCAGCAAAGATGGGTTTATTTCCAGATCATCAGAGAATTGAAATTTGGGGTCTGTAATCATGGCAAACCATGTGCAAGTGACTGCATAGCCAGGGAAAGAGAATGCTTTTCTATAGATAAAGGAAGTGAAGAGGGCTATGGTAAACAAAGAGTCCTTGATTTTTCATTGTGTGAGTACTTGCCAGGAAAGAAGAGGAGATTTTCCTTCTTCCTATTGGGCTCCTCTATGTAGCAGGATATGAGAGCTCCCCACTTTGGTCCTAGCTCTACTTAGTTGAAATTTCTGTTTATTGATTGCTTTTTACGATGCATATTCATAAAATGAAATACTATAGTAGTGTCTGACACATGTCCCAAATGGAAATGATTGTATTTGTGTTAACCCTATGCTTCTCTTGTGTTCTCTAGCACTCTTCTGTAGAAATAATTTTTCCGTTTATCTCAATCTAACTCATACAACTGCTGAAGAAATATCACTAATTTTTTCCCCCTGTAAACATCTGACCAGTGTGTCCATACCTCTTCTCTGGCCCCACTGTAGTGTCTTACTTCAGGCTCTTCTGACTGACTGACTGGTCATACTGAGACAGTTTCTAAAATGATGTTTGTGCCTTCCTTTCAGTCTTCCAGTTTTCTCTGCATGTTGCTGCTGGAAAGACTTCTCCAGAGTCAAATGTGATCACATGTAAAAATCTTCACATTTCTGTATGGTAAAAACCAAATTCCATAGTCCTAGTTCTTACCTTTCTCTCTACCCATACTGTGCTCCACAGTTAATGCTTTTGCCAAAGTCCACTCCTTGTCTGGAATGCCCTCTACCCGCTACTCTCACTTCACTTGAACCTTTGTTTAACTGGCATTGGATAACCCATTCATCTTTCAAGATTCAAAAGATATTTCTGGCATAGGATAAATAAATAAAAATATGCAATAGAATTGAGAATCCAGAAATAAATCCTTACATTTATGGTACAGTGATTTTCAACAAAGTGCTAAGACAATTCAAAGGGGGAAAGAGAATTTTCAACAAATAGTTCTGGGACAACTGGATATCCACATGTAGAAAAATAAAATGGATCCCTACCTCATATCACATACAAGAATTAACTCAATGGATCATAAACAAAATTAATTAATATTGTACAACTTTTAGAATACAACACAAAAGTAAATTTTTAAAACTTTGGCTTAGGCAATGTTTTTATTTTTAAATATGACATCAAAGCATGTGATAAGGAAAAAAAAATAGTTGAATTTAACATCAAAAAAATTTAAAACTTTAGCATTTTACAGAACAAGAAAAATGAAAAGACAACCCACAGAATGGGAGAAAACATTTGCAGCTCATGTATCTGATATGGGACTTCAATCCAGAATATATTATAAAAAACCTCCTGCAACTCAATAATAAAAGAACAGCTCAATTGAACAAAGGGCATAGGATTTGAATGAACATTTCTCCAAAGATTATACCAATGCCAATAAACACATAGAATATGCTTGGCACCATTAGTCATAAAAAAATGAAAATCAAATCCAAACATGAGGTACCACTTCATACCCACTAGGACGGCTAAAATAGAAAGAAAGACAATAACAAGTGTTATTGAGGATATGGAAAAACTAAAACCCTCTTACATGGCCAGTGATGCAGTCACTTTGGCAGGTTTTCAAAATGTTAAACACATAGAGTCACCATGTAAACCAGAAATTTCACTTGTTGGGAATTCAGCTAAGCTAATCCATGGTATTATATTACTCCCTTAGCATTCACTGTGTTTGGCCCAAGTGCCCTGCAGGGATCTCAGACTGACACTAGCCTCTCATGCAAGTATATGTGCTTAATAACAGCCCACAGAGTCACAAGCAGTTATAAGTTCCTACTATGACTTTCCCAACAGTCCTTGCATCTCTTCTGCTTCCCAGTGCCTTCCCCTTGGACATGATTAGGTAAGAACCCTGTGGGACTTGCCAAAATCCCACTCTTTTTGTTTTAATTGGCCAATCCAGCCTTAACCTAAGAACCCCAAAACATTTCACCCACAGACCCTAGTAAAAGCGTATACTCCAGGTATTGTCTCTTTCTGCCCTGACCCTTCTGTGTGATTCCTTGAGCTGTACTGAGCAGTTTTTTTTAGGAACTGTGACTAACAAATCTCTCTTTCATATTCTCTTATGGTCTGTTGTTGAACTCTGACTCACTAACCAGCACCCGGTGTTCCACTTAAGATTTAATTTGACAGACCCATAACACCACTCCTAGATACATACTTAAGAGGAATGAAGATATATGTCCACACAAAAACTTACATGGCTATCTAGAGTAACATGCTTCATAACAACCAAAAAGTGTAGACAATCCAAATGTCCATCAACTAATTAATGGATAGATTAAGTGCTGTAGATTTATATGATGGAATACTATTTGGCAGTAAAAACACGTGAAGTACTGACACATACTACAGCATGGGTGAGCCTTTAAAACACCATGTTAACTGAAAGAAGGAACAGTTAGAACTGGACTTGAAACAATGGACTGGTTCAAAATCGGGAAAGGAGTACATCCAGGTTGTATATTGTCACCCTGCTTATTTAATCTATATATAGAGTACATAACAAGAAAAATGAAAAGACAACCCACAGAATGGGAGAAAACATTTGCAGCTCATGTATCTGATATGGGACTTCAATCCAGAATATATTATAAAAAACCTCCTGCAACTCAATAATAAAAGAACAGCTCAATTGAACAAAGGGCATAGGATTTGAATGAACATTTCTCCAAAGATTATACCAATGCCAATAAACACATAGAATATGCTTGGCACCATTAGTCATAAAAAAATGAAAATCAAATCCAAACATGAGGTACCACTTCATACCCACTAGGACGGCTAAAATAGAAAGAAAGACAATAACAAGTGTTATTGAGGATATGGAAAAACTAAAACCCTCTTACATGGCCAGTGATGCAGTCACTTTGGCAGGTTTTCAAAATGTTAAACACATAGAGTCACCATGTAAACCAGAAATTTCACTTGTTGGGAATTCAGCTAAGCTAATCCATGGTATTATATTACTCCCTTAGCATTCACTGTGTTTGGCCCAAGTGCCCTGCAGGGATCTCAGACTGACACTAGCCTCTCATGCAAGTATATGTGCTTAATAACAGCCCACAGAGTCACAAGCAGTTATAAGTTCCTACTATGACTTTCCCAACAGTCCTTGCATCTCTTCTGCTTCCCAGTGCCTTCCCCTTGGACATGATTAGGTAAGAACCCTGTGGGACTTGCCAAAATCCCACTCTTTTTGTTTTAATTGGCCAATCCAGCCTTAACCTAAGAACCCCAAAACATTTCACCCACAGACCCTAGTAAAAGCGTATACTCCAGGTATTGTCTCTTTCTGCCCTGACCCTTCTGTGTGATTCCTTGAGCTGTACTGAGCAGTTTTTTTTAGGAACTGTGACTAACAAATCTCTCTTTCATATTCTCTTATGGTCTGTTGTTGAACTCTGACTCACTAACCAGCACCCGGTGTTCCACTTAAGATTTAATTTGACAGACCCATAACACCACTCCTAGATACATACTTAAGAGGAATGAAGATATATGTCCACACAAAAACTTACATGGCTATCTAGAGTAACATGCTTCATAACAACCAAAAAGTGTAGACAATCCAAATGTCCATCAACTAATTAATGGATAGATTAAGTGCTGTAGATTTATATGATGGAATACTATTTGGCAGTAAAAACACGTGAAGTACTGACACATACTACAGCATGGGTGAGCCTTTAAAACACCATGTTAACTGAAAGAAGGAACAGTTAGAACTGGACTTGAAACAATGGACTGGTTCAAAATCGGGAAAGGAGTACATCCAGGTTGTATATTGTCACCCTGCTTATTTAATGTATATATAGAGTACATCTCATTAAATGGTGTTTTCCCCCCATAGCAGTAAGTTGAATTGGTGTATCACTATGCAGTTACAGGAGAAGGCAATGGCAACCCACTCCACTATTCTTGCCTGGAAAATCCCATGGTCGGAGGACCCTGATAGGGTGCAGTCCACAGGGTCACACAGAGTCGGACACGGCTGAAGCGACTTAGCAGTAGCAGCATAGAGTACATCATGAGAAATGCTGGATGAATCTCAAGCTGGAATTAAGATTCCTGGGAGAAATATCAATGTCAGATATGCAGATGATACCACTTTAATGGCAGAAAGCAAAGAATAACTAAAGAACTCTTGATGAGGATGAAAGAGGAGAGTGAAAAGTTACCTTAAAGCTCAACATTCAAAAAATGAAGATCATGGCATCCAGTCCCATCACTTCATGGCAAATAGGTGGGGAAAAAATGGAAATGGTGATAGATTTTCTTTTCTTGGGCTCCAAAACCACTATGGACTGTTACTGTAGCCATGAAATTAAAAGATGCTTGCTCCTTGGAAGAGAAGTTATGACAAACCTAGAGAGCATATTAAAAAGCAGAGATACCACTTTGCTGACAAGTGTCCATATAGTCAAAGCTATGGTTTTTCCAGTAGTCATGTATGGATGTGAGAGTTGGACCATAAAGACAGCTGAGCACTGAAGAATTGATGGTTTTGAATTGTGGTGTTGGAGAAGACTCTTGCAAGTCCCTTGGACTGCAAGGAGATCAAACTAGTCAATCCTAAAGGAAATCAACCCTGAATATTCATTAGAAGGACTGATGCTGAAGCTGAAGCTCCGATACTTTGGCCACCTGATGGGAAGAGCCTACTGACTGGAAAAGACCCTGATGCTGGGAAAGATTGAATGCAGGAGGAGAAGGGAATGACAGAGGATGAGATGGTTGGATGGTATCACCAACTCAATGGACATGAGTTTTGGCAAACTCTGGGAGATAGTGAAGGATGGGGAAGCCTAGCATGCTGCAGTTCATGGGGTTACAAAGAGTCAAACACAACTTAGCATCTAAACAATAACAACTGAAAGAAGCCAGTTGAGGGAATATTGTATGATTCTCTTTATATGACATGTCCAGAATGAGCAAATTCACAGAAACACAAAGTAGGTTAGTAATTTTTAAGACATCAGGTGAATGGGCAAGTGGGGGAATGACTATTAATGGGCATAGAGTTTCTTTTGGTGTAATGAAAATATTCTGAAATTAGATAGTAGAGATGTTGCACAACTCCATTAATATACTATCCTGGTGTTTATAAAAAGACAATTCCTCACATTTCTTGTTTTGTTCCCTTATTAGCTTGTTTATTTATTTCAAGTTGCACCCAAGATGATAGAATGATGCCAGGAGCTAAATATACAATTCATTGTTCAACCACTCACAAAGCACATTCCAATTCTAAGCTGCTGTAGGATGTCAGAGATAATTCTAAAAACGTGAACTCTTGTCTGTTACTTTAAACAACACAGTTTAAATTTGGCAATTTCATATTTCTGGAATTATTAGAAACAAAGATGTCTGAGAAAGGTGAGAGGAAAAGACATCTTAGAAGGATTTTTTCAGAAGGAGTCTGAGATCGTACTTGAGCTGAGTGAGGACAAGTACCTTAATCAATTGCTGATATTTGCAGTGGCTGTGATGAGAGGGTAGGGGTACTTGAGCTGTTTCTTTATTTTCTATCTTAAGCAGTAGGCCTTAGGTCTTCTACACAAAGTTGATGCCTTTGAAATTTTATTCTGGTTCCCTGGTGGCTCAGAGGTTAAAGCGTCCGCCTCTGATGCGGGAGACCTGGGTTCGATCCCTGGGTCGGGAAGATCCCCTGGAGAAGGAAATGGCAATCCACTCCAGTATTCTTGCCTGGAGAATCCCATGGGCGGAGAAGCCTAGGAGGTTACAGTCCACGGGGTCGCAAAGAGTCGGACACGACTGAGCGACTTCACCTCACCTCACCTACAGATTCACATTCAGTAATTCATGGAAGAGCTGGAGTGGAGGGGATGGGAATTTGCATTTATTAAGCATCTTTTGTGTCCCATGCACAGTTAAGATTCAGGTGAATCTTCACAATAACCCATTGGAGTAGCTGTTATTGTCCCACTTGCAAAAGTTTATCCCTCTTTGCTAACTTGGTGTCAGTTTAGTTAATATATTTGTATTTGTATCTTTGGTTTATTTGCAAAATCCCATACTCATTCTACTTAATAAAGCCAGAATGGTAGCCAGAAACAGATGACAAACAAAAATAGGGTAATAAAAGAGAATTAATAAAGGGAATATATTAATAAGGTGGGCACTGATAAGAGAAACCAACAAAGGTGGAGTGGTAACCTATGGTGAGAGTGAGTGTGAGATTCCCTGCCCAGAGGGGTTAAGGAAGGATGTGGCCTTTAGAACTCAGAGAGAGTAGGGGTTACCTGACAGGAACTGTGGCCTCCAGAAAAAGGGTGAAGAAAATGCCTATCACCATGACCCACAAGGAAAAGAGGAGGGGAAGTAAGAACCCATCTTCACTCTCTTCCCACCCTCTTCTCTCTTACTGGTGACTCCACTGACTGAATTGGAGGAAATTCATAAGGTCAATCTTTTGGCAAACAGAGAAGGATAGAGTAAAAGGGTCAGAAGGCAAATACTTTCATACAGTATTCCGTTGTTCGTAAGATAGTGTTATGGTGGCACTAAGTGCTTTCTTGGGACTCATACTGGTAAAATAAAAACAAAATGCTAATAACAGAAAACTCAACTAACAGTGGCTTAAGCATTGAAGATATTTATATTGTTGTTGTCAGTTGCTAAGTCGTGTCCAACTCTTCGCAAACCCATGAACTGCAGCATGCCAAACATTCTACATATATCTGTCAATTTTATCTCTCTTTAGAAGCTTGCTTTTCTTTAAAACCAGTGAGGATTCTAGTATTTAAAATCATTTAACTATTTTCTCTAAGTCTAAAAATTATAGTACTCAATAGTACTTCTTTATCTTGAGAAAAAGCATTCTATCTGCTTCTAGACCTACCCACATGCCTTTCTGGAAACCATGTTTTGTATGTCCTAATTTGAAGAATTCACAAAGAAAAGAAGAAAATGCAAGTGTGACTGATTATAATCAACTTCTCATAATTTGTAATGTCTTAATTTCTAATCCCTTTGTAGAAGAAAACAGTACTTTCTGTCTCAAATTTAGATAATTGAATAGTGACTTAATGTGCAAAATGACAGTGATTGTCAGAAAAATTTCCCTCATGATGATGATTAAAGTAATAAGATCTTTCTTTTGCAATCTCTGCCCATCTTTTTAGCTTTTTCTAATTCCTTTAGAAGTATGTGGGAAAGTTTTTGCCACCCATCTCTCTGTTGTTTGTTTTAAGCAAAATAAGTCTTCATTATGGCGAGAGTTCTTAGAGGATTTTTGTAAAGATTTGTAAGCTTTTATAAAGCCTTTTAGGACAATTATGTCCTAAAATTATTTGAATCGTGACTAATGTTTGTGTATGCTTATCATTCCTGCTATTTTAGTTACATCACTACTTAATAACTAATCTTGTAAGCCTTGCTCTTGAATTAATTATTCAAAGCCAACGTGTTCATCTTCTTCAATTTTATAGAGTACCAGATGCCAGAAGTCCTGGATTCTAACCCTGGTGTTGCTACTAATATGCTCTGTAAACTAAGGCAAATCAGCAGACTTTTCTGAATTTGACTTTCCCCAATAGGGAACATAAAATAGACTAGATTGTATGAAATTATTTCAAGCTTTAGAATTACAGTTCCCATATTATTGAAAGAGAATTATCATCCAAACTGAGGCTCAGAAATTATCAAGCGTTTGGCTGGTTTTTAAATTGCAGTGTCTAAGATTAATTAGCTTGTACATAGAGTTGATATAATGGAGGAAATCCTGATTCCCACAAGGATGTAACTTAGCGATTCACTGACTTTAAATTGATACCAATGCCTGTTAAATAGAAGAGGAAAGGGAGATGCCTTTCTACATATTGGAAAATTATGGGGAGGAAAGGACCTCCCCATAACTATTTTTGGCACCCCCCCCCGACCCCCGCCATTTGGCCTCCTCTCTTCCCCACACCACCCATCAGCACCATGCTGATGCAGAAGACCTGTCAGCTGTTGGGAGTTAGTGGTAGGGCTGGAATTTTGCAAATGACCTCACCTTGTTTTGAATTTCTGTTTTCCATCTGCTTTTGGCAAACATTGCTGCATTTTTAATGTCAATCTATTTGTAATGTAATTGATGAGCATTCCATTCTTTTTCCAATGCTATACTGAGATTGTTTTTATATTGAGGAACAAGAAAGCCTGGGTTTCCTCCTCCATAAGGTCTCACTGATTACTGCTGCCATTCATAATAAGAGCTCTGTAATTTACTCTCTCCTTTATCCCCACTTCAGTTCAGTTCAGTTCAGTCGCTCAGTCATGTCCGACTCTTGGCAACCCCATGAACTGCAGCATGCCGGGCTTCCCTTTCCATCAACTCCCAGAGCTTGTTCAAACTCATGTCCATCAAGTCAGTGATGCCATCCAACCATCTCATCCTCTGTCATCCCCTTCTCCTCCTGGCTTCAATCTTTCCCAGCATCAGGGTCTTTTCCAATGAATCAGTTCTTTGCATCAGATGACCAAAGTATTAGAGTTTCAGCTTCAACATCAGTCCTTCCAATGAATATTCAGGAATGATTTCATTTAGGATTGACTGGTTTGATCTCCTTGCTATCCAAGGGACTCTCAGGAGTCTTCTCCAACACCATAGTTCAGAAGCATCAATTCTTCGGTGCTCAGCTTTCTTCACAGTCCAACTCTCACATCCATACATGACTATTTGGAAAACCATAGCTTTGACTAGATGGACCTTTGTTGGCAAAGTAATGTCTCTGCTTTTGAATGTGCTGTCTAGGTTGGTCATAGCTTATCCCCACTTAGATAGCATAAATCTTTTCCTGTGACTTCCTTTTCTGGTTTTCTCTTTCTCTTTTCTCCCTCTGTTTCTGATCTTTGCTGTAGAATCAAAGATATATGTGAGCCATGGAGCTCCTTCTAGTTCCCTTCTAGAGGACACACTGTACAGAGGGCTGGCATAGGCCAAAGCCATCAGCCTTTCCACCTGAGGATATGCCTGGTCTCTGTCCTCTCCCCTCCAGTTAGGAGAGAGAACCAATTTCAGCCATTATCTCAGGGATTCTCCCTATTTGTTTTGTGACCTTATAAAATTCAAGAACGAAAAACTGTATTGCAATGTGTGGCCATGTTGCTTTCTCTTCCTTAAGTTTTGCAGCTGGTGAGTACAATTTCTGGTTGTCTGTGGGTGCTTAGAGTACAGTTTGAAAAGTTAATTTGGGCTTGGGGGAGGATCTGTGATCTTTTTAGATTAACCATGTGAAAGGAGAGGGATGGAGTCTTGAATGAACAACTTTATTGGTCTTTACACCCAGAAATAATTGATCCCATCTCTCCTTGTATGGAGAAGGCAATGGCACCCCACTCCAGTACTCTTGCCTGGAAAATCCCATGGACAGAGGAGCCTTGTGGACTGCAGCCCATGGGGTCGCTAAGAGTCGGACACGACTGAGCAATTTCACTTTTACTTTTCACTTGCATGCATTGGAGAAGGAAATGGCAACCCACTCCAGTGTTCTTGCCTTGAGAATGAATCCCAGGGACGGGGGAGCCTGGTGGGCTGCCATCTATGGGGTCACACAGAGTCAGACACGACTGAAGCAACTTAGCAGCAGCAGCTTAGCAGCTCCTTGTATACTGTTAACAAATTCAGTCACACAACATGTCATTGCTAAAGATTCTGGGACCCAGTATCAACGTAGGGACAGGGTCCCCACAGCACCCAGCAAGTCTGGCTCCTACAGTTCTGCCCACTTCTGACACAGCCTACTTGGGAAAGTGTCAGATCCTACAGTTTAAGAGCTAAGTCCTATTAAACTGCCTCCCGTACCTCCTTCAGACACCGATCTTGGGCTTCTGACTGACCAGCTATAGAACTGAGGTTCCCCACTACTCCCTTCTCAGATTTGATTAATTTGTTAGATCAGCTCACAAAACTCAAAGGAACATTTTACTTACTAGATCTCTGATTTAATATAAAAGAGTGTAACTCAGGAACAGACGGATGGAAGAGATGCTAAGGACAGAGCATGGGGAAAGGGCATGGAACTTCCAACCGTGCGATTCTCCCAGAATCTCAATACGGTCACCGAGTTAGAAGCTCTCAGAAGCTTGTCCTTTAGGTTTTTATAGTGGTTTCCATTACATGGGCATGGTTGATTGAGTGATTGGTCATTGGTGAATAATTCAGCCTCCAGCCCCTCTCCCCTTCCTGGAGGTCAGAGATTGGGACAGAAAGTTTCAAGTCTCTAACTACCTGGTTGGCTCCAGTAGCAATCATCCCCCACCCTTAGGTAAGGTCCAAAAGTTACCTCATTAACTTAACAAAAGGTTATCTGGTTATTTCTCTCCTTACTTGGGAAATTACAAGGGTTTAGGAGCTCTGTGCCAGAAACAGAAGGAAGACCAACTATCTATTTCCTATTATACACCACAGTATGGCAGTTGCACTTGCTTTTAGAGTCTTCCTATACTTCTTCCCCACAGACCCCACACTAACTAAACTTGGAAGTTTTTAAGGACAATGACCATATATTTTCCATAGTTGTATTCTCCTTAGGACTTATGTAATATTTGCCCTGGTAGATAGTAAGTGCTGATGAAGTTACACATATGTGGGAAATGAGATTGATTTGCTTCTCTTTATTTGACTTTTTCCCCCATCATCTCCCACATTTGATTAGCAGGTGCTATTTCACCTTCTAAATTCTCTCAGATCTGTCCACGCTTCTTCCTGCAGCTGAAAGCCTTCCTTTCTCTTCTCTGTCTGATAAAAATCACTTATCCTTCAAATCTTTACTGAGAATAGTTTTCTTGCACCTTTTTGTCCTTACTCCAAGTCATGTTAAATTCTTCTCCTAAGAGCACCTGTCAAACTCTGGGCATAGACCCCTCAAAGCAATTACTACTTTGTGCTACTACTGACTTTCTTGTCCAGCTTGCTCTCAAAAAAATCCTGAGCTTCTTGAAGGCCTGAGAAGTGTAGCACTTGGTAACATAGAGGCACTTGATAAATGTTTTTTAAATGAATGAATGAATAAAATGATTTAGAGGCAAAAGAGTGAAAAACTCAGATATTTTATTACCTGAAGTGTATCCAAGACTAAATTCCGTGTTACATTATGACCCTGACTGTTCATTAGCTAATGTCTTAACTTAAATAATGAAATGTTTCCTTATAAAATGCACTGCCATGAGTTTGATTACTTCACATTCGATTTTCATTATCACTCTTGTCTTCATTGGGAAAGATCATTCCTTCTTTTCTCCAGAGAGCATGCAATGAGTAACTTTATGCCGTTCTGATAAACTTACACAGTTTACAGGAAGAAATTTCTAGTTAGAAATTCAAGAAGCCAAAACTAAGAATTTCAAAACCCACAGGGATAAAATTCCTGAGAGAGAAAATGGCAGATTTCTGTGTACTTACTGATTTTCCCACTCGAAAGAAAACCCTTTACTCTAAGGAGAGATTTTTTTTCCTGTAAAATCATTTGCATAGAGATGGAATGGAAAAAATGTAAGAAGACCCAGAAGCACTATCTTCTTCGTGTATTTTAATCACTGTCTTCATGAAAGTTTTGCTCCACAAACGATTTTGTTTTGAGTCTACTTGAGAAGTTACTTAGTTGAGTGATGTGAATATTTAAAGGCAAAACGTATACTGAAGAATTATAAAATCAGTTTTCTGTATGTGTTCTCACTTTTAGTTTGTTGTTTGTTTTGTTTCATTTGAGTTTTTGCTGTGGTTCATGGAGTGTTCTCTTTTTCTTTTCTTGATTGGGCTGAGCTTTGAAGCAAACTATGCTTCCAAAGTCCAAACAGCACACACACAAAAATCACTTACATGTGCTTGCATTTTTTTTTCTTAGTTCCCCATGTTTTCTCTAAAGGATATAAAAATAATGAAGTTGCCAATTTATATTTTGCATACTATAAATATCTGACTTTTAACCTCAAGTATAATCTAATGTGAAGTCATTTTAAGTGACTCTTTAGATTTCCTTTTACTACAGCCTCATATGAAAACTAACATGATACAGGCTTTATTGTGGTTTGACTTTTATTCTTGTCTAAATTCAGAGGCTAATTAATCATAGAAAGGCTTTTAGAAAAATTCTTCATGTTCAGAATTCTTGAGGAAAAACTTTTTTCTTTAACTTTTTTTATTATAACAAAATACACATAAAAGTCCATCTTTGTTTTTTGTGACCCTGACACTTTTTGAGTAATTTAGTTTAGTTATTTTGTAGAATGTATTTTTTTTTTTTTTTTTTGCAAAACCACAGAAGTGATACATCCTTCTCAGTTCATCATATCAGTAGTTATCTATTGTTGATATATCTTCTTTTTTTAGTATTTTTATTAGTTCTTTAAATTTTTTTTTAATTTATATAATTTTTAAAGGTTAATTTCCATTTATAGTTATTATGAAATATTGGTTATGTTTCCTGTGTTGTACAATACATCTTTGAGCCTATCTTACACTCAAGAGTTTGTACCTCAAACTCCTCCACCCCATATTGCCTCACCCCACTTCCCCACTGGTAACCACTAGTTTGTTCTCTTTATCTGTGAGTCTGTGTCTTTTATAATTTGTTGTATTTTTTCTTTATATTCCATATGTAAATGATAAGATATGATATTTGTCTTTGTCTGTCTGACTTATTTCACTTACCATAACACCTCCCAAGTCTATCTTTGTTGCCGCAAGTGGCAAAATTTCATTCTATTATATGGCTGAGTAGTATTCCATTGTATATGGATACCATATCTTCTTTACCCATTCATCTGTAGATGGACACTTAGGTTGATTCCATATCTTGGCAAGTATAAATAAGGCTGTTATGAACATTGCAGTGCATGTATCTTTTTGAATTAGTCTTTTCAGATTTTGGGGGGATATATACCCAGGATTGGAGAAGGCAATGGCACCACACTCCAGTACTCTTGCCTGGAAAATCCCATGGACGGAGGAACCTGATGGGCTGCAGTCCATGGGGTCACTAAGAGTTGGACATGACTGAGCGACTTTGCTTTCACTTCTCACTTTCATGCATTGGAGAAGGAAATGGCAACCCACTCCAGTGTTCTTGCCTTGAGAATCCTCGGGACGGGGGAGCTTGGTGGGCTACCGTCTATGGGGCGCACAGAGTCGGACACGACTGAAGCGACTTAGCAGCAGCAGCAGCAGCATACCCAGGATTAAAATTGCTGGGTCACATGGTAGTAGTGTTTTTGAGAAAACTCTGTAACAGAAACTGTTTCCATAGTGGTTGCATCATTTTACATCCCCACCAACAATGTATAAGGCTCTCTTCTCTGCTTCCTCGCCAGCATTTGTTACTTGTCATCTTTTTGATGATAACTATTCTTATAAGTGTGAGGTGATATCTCATTGTGGTTTTGACTTCCATTTCCCAAATGATTAGCAATGTTCAACATCTTTTCATGTGCCTTCAGTTCAGTTCAGTCACTCAGTCGTGTCTGACTCTGCGACTCCATGAACCGTAGCACACCAGGCCTCCCTGTCCATCACCAACTCATGGAGTTTACCCCAACTCATGTCCATTGAGTCGGTGATGCCATCCAACCATCTCATCCTGTCATCTCCTTCTCCTCCTACCCTCAATATTTCCCAGCATCAGGGTCTTTTCAAATGAGTCAGCTCTTCTCATCAGGTGGCCAAAGTATTGGAGTTTGAGTTTCAACATCAATCCTTCCAAGGAACACCCAGAACTGATCTCCTTTGGCCATCTGCATTCCCTTTTTGGAAAAATGTCCTTTCAGTTCCTTGCCCATTTTTTTTTGCTCAAGTTGTTTCCTTGATGTTAAGTTGTATGAGCTGTTAATTTATTGGATATTAACCCCTAATTGCTGGCCTGGAGAATTCCATGGACTGTATAGTCCAAGGGGTCACAAAGAGTCGGACACGACTGAGCAACTATCACTTTCACTATTGGCTTCCCTGGTGGCTCAGAGGTTAAAGCATCTGCCTCCGATGTAGGAGACCCAGGTTCAATCCCTGGGTCAGGAAGATCCCCTGGAGAAGGAAATGGTAACCCACTCCAGTATTTTTACCTAGAGAATCCCATGGACAGAGAAGCCTGGTAGGCTACAGTCCACAGGGTCGCAAAGAGTCGGATGCGACTTCACTTTCACTTTCACTTTCCACCCCTAATTAGTCATATTATTTGCAAATATTTTGTCCCACTCAGTAGACTTTTTGTTTTGTTGATGGTTTCCTTTGTTGTGCAAAAATTTTAAGTTTAATTAGGTCCCATTCATTTATTTTTTGCTTCATCTCTCTCCTGGTTCCATTTCGTATATTTTATATCCCACACTTTTTCTTTACTGGTCTCTTAATGAGCAGTTTCTCCAGTAACCTCTTTTTCAGGTGGTTGTTTAGTTGCTAAGTAGTGTCTGACTCTTTGTGACTCCCCGGGCTGCAGCATGCCAAGCTTCCCTGTCCTCCAGTATTTGAATTTGCTCAAATTCATGACCACTGAGTCAGTGATGCTATCCAACCACCTCATTCTCTGCCACCCCTTACTCCTTTTGCCTTTAATCTTTCCTGGCACTGAGATCTTTTCCAATGAGTTGGCTCTTCGCATCAGGTGGCTTTGGCATTGGAGCTTCAGCTTTAGCATCAGTCCTAACATTGAATATTCAGGGTTGATTCCTTTAGGCTCCTTGCTGTTCAAGGGACTCTCAAGAGTCTTCTCTAGCACCACAATTTGAAAGCATCAATTCTTTGGCATTCAGCCTTCTTTATGGCCCAACTCTCACATCCGTGCATGACTGCTGGAAAAACCATAGCTTTGACTACACCGACCTTTATTGGCAAAGTGATATACCTGCTTTTTAATATACTGTCTAGGTTTATCATAGCTTTCTCAGGTAGGATGGTAAATTTTTTGAGACATTGGGTACCTTAAAATCATGTAGTTGCTTAGTAGCCTGGAGGTAGGCAAATATCTATGGATGTAAATGCTTCTCAAACAACTTTGACTCCAGATTTATGTTTAAGTCTTGAATCCATGAGTCTATTTTTTCATATGGTGTTAGAGAATGTTCTATATCTTCATACTGAAGATGTGTATCTTGATTACTTGTTGAATATAGTGTCTGTCAGTTTTCTCCAATGTGAAATTTCTCTTTTTCCCCTATAGAGTCTTTCTTCTAATGGAGATATACTTTGAGATGGCAAATATCCTGGTTTTCATCATAATTTTGCTCACTGATTTTAGCATTCATTTATACTATGCCTGAAACCATTCTTTTACTTATTTGTTTGTTTATTGAAATATAGTTGATGTGAAAAGATCATTAGTTTCAGATGTATTACACTGTGATTTGACATTTGCATACGTTATGAATGTAATCATCACAATAAGTCTAATAACCGTCTTCCCCACACAAAATTATTATATTATTGACCACATTCCTTATGCTGTGTTGTACATCCTCATAGCATATTTAATTTATAACTGAAAGTTTGTGCTTCTTAATCCCTTATACCTACTTCAACATATCCACAATCCCCTCCCCTGTGGCAACCACTCATTTTTTCTCTGTACCTATGAGTCTGTTTTTATTTTGTTTTGTTTTTACATTGCACTTAAAAGAGATCATATGGTGTTTATCTTTCTCTGTGACTTATTTCATTTAGCACAAATCTTTCTAGATCCAGTCTTGCTGTTGCAAGTGACAAGACTTCATTTAGTTATTTATTTATTTTTATGACTGAATGATATTCAGTCATATGTGGTATATGTATACTACATCTTCTTTTTCCATTCCTCTATCATTGGTCACTTACATTGTTTCCATGTCTTAGCTATTGTAAGTAATGCTACAATGAACATTGATGTGCAAAACACCCTCTCATGATCCCCACCCTTTCCTATCATCTTGTGTTCCACTGTTAATGTGCATGCTATAGGCTGCATTCAGTCTCATTTTTACTCTGCATTAAAAAGGTCTTATATTGCTATCTTTTGTTGTTGTTCAGTTGCTAAGTCCTGTCCAACTCTTTGCAGGCCCGTGGACTGCACATGCCAGGCTTCCCTGTCCTTCGCTATCTCCCAGAGTTTGCTCAAACTCATGTCCATATTACCCCTTTTGTAATTTAAGGACATTTTAAACCAATTTCCTTTTGTTTGGTTCTCAACAGAGAAGAATAGCTAATTAATTGTTTCTTTGCAACAATTTATTAGATGTCCTTTTCCATGGTAAACAACAGAACATAACTTTGGCTTCATTCTTGTCTTGAGGAGCAGGAATTTCCTGCCTATTTCATAAGGATGTTGAAATTCACCAATTAGTGTACATAAGATTTTTTAAGCTCCATAGAAGAAAGTTGTTACACATAAAATTTCCACTGGGAAGAAAAATTTAAGAGAATATTTCTTTTTATCATGCTTACATTGTTAATTTTAGATGTCAAAATGTGGGCTCTGTTTTTATTTTTTTGGGAAAGGGCTCTCTAAAAAGTAGAAATAGTGGATTAAGTAAGACTGAAATAAAGTTTACAGTTCTTTGTGCCCTCAGTGGTATCATTCATATTGATTTTGATAATATTTTAAACACTACACAGATTTTTTTTTCCTCTCAGGTGCAATACAGTTTTTAGTTCTTGAATTTTATAAGAAATATTATCTTAGATACACAAAATCGGTAACATGTGCTTTAGGGTTAAAAGTATTTTGTTCTGTAAGATCAGCTCCAAAGACTACATAAAGCCTGGCTGATTTAAAAAAATAGAAGCAGCTGTTGTAAGGAATGCAGTATATAACCTCTCATTTAAGGTTGTATTTCTCTTATTAATTTTAATTGTGTGTTTTGAGAGGAAGAATTTATTAAAGAAATAAAACCTGGTTTAGCAAATGTTCTGTAACCATACTAAAATAGACAATGCATGAAATCATAAAACTCAATTGTAGTCTTTTCTCTCCCTTTTACCAAATGGAGCATGGTTTTTCTGCAATAGAGGTTATCATAAAATTCTTTTTTCTCCTCACAGTAAATTACAAAAAGAACTAAGTACTGAGAAGTATATTTCAAACCATATGACTTCAAAATTGCTTTGATAAACTGAAAAGTACTACATTTTTTAAAACAGGTTTACCATGCTCTTTCTTATAACATGCAGCTCTGAGCTTAAGTACAAACACAATAAGGGTGTGGATTAGTAGCACATTATCTAGACAACTCATCAACCAGATCTTAAAAGTGGATTGGAGAATTCCATGGTGGACTCTGTGCTTTCATTGCCAAATGCCCAGGTTCAATCTCTGGTTGGGGAACTAAGATCCCACAGCTGCACAATGTGAGGGGGGAAAAAGTGGATGTGTACTGGCATTTTCTTGATTTCAAATTAAGAGCAATCTTGAGTCCTTTCCTTTTCCATGTGGGTTTGTTTTTTGGGTGGTTTTTTGTTTTTTTTTTTTGTATTTATTATATTTTCCCCAATTTCTCTTAATGTGCTGCTGATGTGTGACTCTGGTGTATTGTGAAACCTGGATATCCATCTCAAAATTTTCTGGGGGAGGTTTTCAGTTCAGTTCAGTCGCTCAGTTGTGTCCGACTCTTTGCGACCCCATGAATCGCAGCACGCCAGGCCTCCCTGTTCATCACCATCTCTCGGAGTTCACTCAGACTCACATCCATCGAGTCAGTGATGCCATCCAGCCATCTCATCCTCGGTCGTCCCCTTCTTCTCCTGCCCCCAATCCCTCCCAGCATCAGAGTCTTTTCCAGTGAGTCAACTCTTCGCATGAGGTGGCCAAAGTACTGGAGTTTCAGCTTTAGCATCATTCCTTCCAAAGAAATCCCAGGGCTGATCTCCTTCAGAATGGACTGGTTGGATCTCCTTGCAGTCCAATATATATTTCTGTAATTACTAGAAAAAGAAAAGGTTTGTATAACTGTCATACTGATATAGAAAATCCATTTTTAAGCATTTTTGTTTCTATTATTTAATTATTGATATTATGAGGAATCTCATAATTGATGGCTTTTAGAGTTATGAAGCTGAGTGAAATCAGCAAAGGAGAGGTATAGATACAAAAGAGAAAGAAATCATAGAGTAACCCAAATCCACTCCAACATTTAGAAATCAAGAGAAGAGAACAACCATCAAGGAGATTTGAATAAGAGAGAAAATGATGTAGGAGAAAAATCAAAAGAATGGTATTTTAGAATTGAAATGAAGAAAGTATACTAAAGAAGAGGGATAATCAACTAAGTCAAATATTACTGAGAAAAAAGAGGATGAGCATCTATAATTGGATTTAATATCATGGATGTTGTCAGGATTCCCCAGAGAAAAGAACCAATAGGATATATCTCTATCTATCTGAGAGATTTATTTTAGAGAATTGGCTCCCACAGTTCTGAGGACTTGCAAGCCTGAAATCTGCATCAGGCTATAGACCCAGGAAAGAGTTGATGTAGTGTTGAGTCCTAAGGCAGTGTAGAGGCAGAATTCATTCTTCCTCAGGGGAATTCACTCTTTTCTCTTAAGACATTCAATTGACTGGTGAGGTCCACCTGGTCCACCCATATTAATGAGGGAAATCTACTCAAAATCTACTAATGTAAACTTAATCACATTTTAAAATTATCTTCACAGCAAATACTTTCATAAAAACTGTTGTTTACCAAACCACTGAGTGCAAAACCTAGCCAAATTGACACATGAAATTAAACATCACAGAGGTAATTGATAGCACTGAGAAATTTTTATGGAGAATTTTGCATTACTAACTACCCTGCATCCAGGGTGGTGGCGACCGGGAGGAGACACCCCACGTCCGAGGTCGGGGGCAGTCGGGAGAGGCCCTCTCAAGCTTGAGGCCAGGGGCGGTGACCCTGAGGAGCCACCCCAAGCCCGAGGCCAGGGGCGGCAGCTGGGAGGAGCCACCCATGCCCAAGGCCAGGGCCGGCCTCCGGGAGGAGCAACCACCGGGAGGAGACACCCCACGTCCGAGGTCGGGGGCAGTCGGGAGAGGCCCTCTCAAGCTTGAGGCCGGGGGCGGTGACCCTGAGGAGCCACCCCAAGCCCGAGGCCAGGGGCGGCAGCTGGGAGGAGCCACCCATGCCCAAGGCCAGGGCCGGCCTCCGGGAGGAGCAACCCAAGGATCGGTAGCTGCGCAGGCGCAGGAGGGCCTAGAGGAACTATCCCACGTTGAAGGTCAGGAACGGCGACGGTAAGGAGATACCCCTCGTCCAAGGTAAGCAACAGCGGCTGTGCTTTGCTGAAGCAACCGTGAAGAGCTACCCCACACCCAAGGTAAGAGAAACCCAAGTAAGATGGTAGGTGTTACAAGAGGGCATCAGAGGGCAGGCATACTGAAACCATACTCACAGAAAACTAGTCAATCTAATCACACTAGGACCACAGCCTTATCTAACTCAATGAAACCAAGCCATGCCTGCAGGGCAACCCAAGACAGGCGGGTCATGGTGGAGAGGGCTGACAGAACGTGGTCCACTGGAGAAGGGAATGGCAAGCCACTTCAGTATTCTTGCCTTGAGAACCCCATGAACAGTATGAATAGGCAAAATGATAGGATACCAAAAGAGGAACTCCCCAGATCATTAGGTCCTCAATATGCTACTGGAGATCAGTGGAGAAATAAGTCCAGAAAGAATGAAGGGATGGAGCCAAAGCGAAAACAATACCCAGTTGTGCATGTGACTGGTGATAGAAGCAAGATCCGATGCTGTAAAGAGCAATACTGCATAGGAACCTGGAATGTCAGGTCCATGAATCAAGGCAAATTGGAAGTGGTCAAACAAGAGATG
>SJYT01021051.1:143564-288018 GCA_006410635.1 Cephalophus harveyi
AAAACAATACCCAGTTGTGCATGTGACTGGTGATAGAAGCAAGATCCGATGCTGTAAAGAGCAATACTGCATAGGAACCTGGAATGTCAGGTCCATGAATCAAGGCAAATTGGAAGTGGTCAAACAGGAGATGGCAAGGGTGAACGTCGACATTCTAGGAATCAGCGAACTAAAATGGACTGGAATGGGTGAATTTAACTCAGATGACCATTATATCTACTACTGCAGGCAGGAATCCCTCAGAAGAAATGGAGTAGCCATCATGGTCAACAAAAGAGTCCAAAATGCAGTACTTGGATGCAATCTCAAAAACGACAGAATGATCTCTGTTCGTCTCCAAGGCAAACCATTCAATATCACCGTAATCCAAGCCTATGCCCCAACCAGTAACACTGAAGAAGCTGAAGTTGAACGGTTCTCTGAAGACCTACAAGACCTTTTAGAATTAACACCCAAAAAAGATGTCCTTTTCATTATAGGGGACTGGAATGCAAAAGTAGGAAGTCAAGAAACACCTGGAGTAACAGGTAGATTTGGTCTTAGAATACGGAATGAAGCAGGGCAAAGGCTACTAGAGTTTTGTGGAGAACGCACTGGTCATAGCAAGCACCCTCTTACAACAACACAAGAGAAGACTCTACACATGGACATCACCAGATGGTCAACACCGAAACCAGACTGATTATATATTCTTTGGAGCCAAAGATGGAGAAGCTCTATACAGTCAACAAAAACAAGACCAGGAGCTGACTGTGGCTCAGATCATGAACTCCTTATTGCCAAATTCAGACTCAAATTGAAGAAAGTAGGGAAAACCGCTAGACCATTCAGGTATGACCTAAATCAAATCCCTTATGATTATACAGTGGAAGTGAGAAATAGATTTAAGGGCCTAGATCTGATAGATAGACTGCCTGATGAACTATGGAATGAGGTTCGTAACATTGTACAGGAGACAGGGATCAAGACCATCCCCATGGAAAAGAAATGCAAAAAGGCAAAATGGCTGTCTGGGGAGGCCTTACAAATAGCTGTGAAAGTAAATGATTACACATCCATTTAATGGAAGAGTAGTGCAGGCGGAAATCAGAAACAGAATCAGTGTTTATCAGCAGGGAAGGAAACTCATACTATAACAAAATAGGAGGATACAAGTCAAGTTTAGGAGGCTTTTTGTAAAATAATAATAATAATAAAATAATAAATGTCTACATATTTAATATAGGAATGTTGACTAGAAAGAAACAAATGAAATAAAAATAGCAGTTACCTCCTCTTCTGAAGAGAGGAAATGTGGGTGGTTTTCATTGTCTTCTGAGTTTTCTGATTCTCTTTTCATAAAATATTTTTATGTAGTTAAAAAATAATAAAACAAAGAGGGTAGGGAAAGAAAGAATTGATAATAGCTCCTGTGAGAAAAATGAGGAAAAGCTGCCTGCTTAGGCTTCCTCTATGGTGTTTCTTTAGATGTCCACAGGTTTATGTTCCAGGAATGACTGTCTGCTGAAGAAAAAAATAAATCCTAATCACACCGCTAGTAAAAGCATCTTGGTAGCAAATGTCTTTAATCTGGTAAACTAAGAAAAGACGACAGGTGTAGAAGCCTCCAATGTCTGTTTGCATTTGTGTGGGAAGTCTGGGAGGGCTCAGGCAGGTTTCTCAATATTTGCTGCTGGGGTGAATTTTTTTCTTTTTTTCTCTGTCTCTTCTTGGGGTGTTTTCACCACCAGCAGTTTCTTTCTCAGTAGGGGTGTGGATCGCAGAATTCAGAGCAGGGAGGTGGTGATACCTGGAAATGGTTCTGGTACATACTAAAGGTCTGTGGTTCCCAAAATTCATCAGTTGGAGTGCCACTAACAGCTGGGGTGGCTGCATTTAGAGATGGGGTTTTGAAGGAAGTAATGAAGGTTAAATGAGATCATAAGCGCAGGGAACTGATGCTTTTGAACTGTGATGCTTTTGAACTGTGGTGTTGGAGAACTCTTGAGAGTCCCTTGGACTGCAAGGAGATCCAACCAGTCCATCCTAAAGGAAATCAGTCCTGAATATTCATTGGAAGGACTGATGTTGAAGCTGAAACTCCAATACTTTGCCCACCTGATATGAAGAGCTGACTCATTTGAAAAGACCCTGACGCTGGGAAAGATTAAGGGCAGGAGGAGAAGGGGACGATAGAGGATGAGATGGTTGAATGACATCACTGACTCTATGGACATGAGTTTGAGCAAGCTCTGGGAGTTGGTGATGGACAGGGAAGCCTGGTGTGGTGCAGTCAATGGGGTTGCAAAGAGCTGGACAGGACTGAGCAACTGAACTGAACTGAAGGGCAGGGCCCTAATCTGATAGGATTAGTGTCCTTACAAGCTCCTTCCCTGGCCACTCCCCAGTGCATGCACCAAGGAAAGGCCAGGTGAGGCTGAAGTCAGAAGATAGCCCTCTGCAAGCCAGGAAGAGTCACACCAGAAACCAAATCTGGGGCACCATGATCTTGGAATTTTAGCCTCCAGAATTTTAAGGAATAAATGCTTGTTGTTTAAACCACCCAGTCTGCACTGTTTTGTTACAGCCGCCTAAGCCTACTAGAAGAAGGCAATGGCACCCCACTCCAGTACTCTTCCCTGGAAAATCCCATGGACGGAGGAGCCTGGTAGGCTGCAGTCCATGGGGTTGCTAAGAGTCAGACACGACTGAGTGACTTCATTTCCACTTTTCACTTTCACGCATTGGAGAAGGAAATGGCAACCACTCCAGTGTTCTCGCCTGGAGAATCCCAGGGACGGGGGAGCCTGGTGGGCTGCCGTCTATGGGGTTGCAGAGTCGGACACGACTGAAGTGACTTAGCAGAAAGCCTACTAATATAGGCTTCCTTCATGGTGAAAGAGGGCAGAGTGCTGGCGGGTGAGGAGAGTCAGGCAGATGAAGATGAAATGAGGGTGAGTCAGTATGTTTTAGCTGGGAGGAAGAACACATTTGAAGATCTGGAGAGAGAGCCTGAGCTGTCTTCTTGGTGACCCCACATCCATCTGGCTGCCTCTGTCTGAGGCACCAATCTAGGCAAAGAGTCTCATTTTTTTTTTTTTTTTTTAATTAAAAATTTGTTTTAGGGGGCCAGAGGTTAAGAATCTGCCTGCCAAGGCAGGGAACACAGGTTTGATCCCTGGTTGGGGAAGATCCCACGTGCCTTGGAGCAATTAAGCCTGTGTTCTACAATGGCTGAAGCCCAGGAGTCTAGAGCCCGCACTCCACAATAAGAGAAGCCACCACGGTGAGAAGCCAGCGCCCCGCAACTAGAGAGTAGCCCCTGCTCTCCACAACTAGAGAAAAGCCTGGGCAGCAATGAAGACCCAGTGCCATCAAAAATAAATAAATAACTTAAAAAAAATTGTTTTAGTTCCCTGACCAGGGATAGAACCCACATCCCTGGCACTGGAAGGTAGATGCTTTTTTTTTTTTTTAATTTATTTTTAATTGTAGGATAATTGCTTTACAATATTGTGTTGGCTTCTGCCACACAGCAACATGAATCAGCCATGAATATACATATGTCCCCACCCACTTGACCCTCCCCCAACCCCCACATCATCCCACAGGTTGTCACAGAGTACTGTATCGAGCTCCCTGTGTTACACAGCAAATTTGCATTATCTACCTGTTTCACATATGGTAATGTGTATGTTTCAAGTCTACTCTCTGTCTGTCACACCCTCTCCTTCCCCTGTTGTATCCAAAATCTGTTCTCTATGTCTGCATCTCTATTACTGCCCTGCAAATAGGTTCATCAGTACCATTTTTATAGACTCCATATATATGTGTTAATATACGATATTTGTTTTTCTCTTTCTGACTTCCCTCACTCCATGTAACAGGCTTCTAGATGCACCTGCCTCACTAGAACTGACTCAAATGTGTGGAAGGTGGATTCTTAACCACTGGACTGCCAGGGAAGTCCCAAGATGCTCATTCTTGAATCACTACCCAACATACTTGGTCCTTCATCCCCTGTGCACCCCCAAACACCCTTGTCTTAATCATTGGCTTGAGTCTCTCTCTTAGCATACAGCCTGCTCTGGCAAACCAAACTGAGCATCCTCACTGCCTTGCTTCACTGATCCTGGCTTCCTTGCCTGGATGTCTTCCTCTTTCTGCTCCTAGCCCACACAAGTCTCCCTCCTCTCGTCTATAAGAACCATACTAAGATCTGTCTGTTTCACCCAAAGAACACTCCCATTGGCCTCTTCCCTACCAGGAACTATCTGTTGTTCCACATCACAGCTCCAGTGTCTAGCAAAGTGCCTGGCACATAGGAAGCACTCATCAAATACATGCTCTAGAATGAATGAACGAATGCAGATGAATGGGCAACGTGTATTCACTGCCTGCCATATAACATCCCCAGATTCTTGCGCCTTCTGGAACAATCTAATCCAGCTCTTCTCAAATTTATTAGTCTCTGGACTTCTTCATACTCTAAAATGAGGAACCAGTTTGTATGGTTACATCTATTGTTGTTTACCATATTAGAAATTAAAACTGACAACTTTTTAAAAATATGTATTTATAAATCCATTATAAAAATAAAATTAGGCCTATGAAACATTAACATATTTTTATAATATTTATACATATGATAATAACTGTATTATCCCCCCTAAAAAAGTGAGAAGAGGGACATTGCTTTACATTTTTGCAAAACTCTTTACCATCTCATAACTGAAGATGACTGGATTCTCATGGCTACTTCTGAGTTTACTGTGATATCATAGGTCTTATAGACTCTGGGCAATTCCTCCTTATACCCATGAGAGCTTGAAGGTGTAAAATAGCAAACAACACTTTAGCATTGTTATAAAAAGGGCTTCCTAGGTAGCTCAAACAGTAAAGAATCCGCCTGCAGTGTGGGAGACCTGGGTTCAATCCCTGGGTCGAAAAGATCCCCTGGAGAAGGGCATGGCAACTAGCTTTGATCTCATGGACGCCTGGAAAGTGTTGTGGAGAATTCCTGACATCCATGGACCTTACTTTGAGGACTTTGGATCTAATCCAACTCTACCATCTTATGTTTTGCTGATCAGGTCAGTAAGGGCTAGAAACATGAGGAGACATGTTCAAGACCACAAGCGAGTTTTTCAGAGCAACAATAAAAGCTGTCCTGTATTAGTCTCTTACTGCATGCTAAGCTCTGTACTTTTACGGACTTCTCTCATGGAATCATCCATGTGACTCTCTAGAGTTGGACTGAGTTTGACCCTGTTCACACAAGAGAAAACCAAAGCTCAGGGAGGTTTGTTAGTTGCCCAAGGCCACACAGCTGGCCAGGGGCAGAATTGAGATTCAAGACTAGCATTATATATATGAGTTTCGGCTTTCAGTCCCTTGTCCATATTCCTGGAACATAAATAGCTAAAAAGAATGAAAATGACATGCTCCTCTCAAAATACTGGCTGCCCTCAGAGCCCAGAGGATGGGGGCACCCCAGAGATCAAGTGCAGAGCTGGAAGATCAGGGCTCCAGCCAAAGGGTTGGAGGCAAATCTGAGTGGACTTACTCAGGCCTCCAGGAGGCGCTCTGGACATCCGCAGTGGTCTCTGAGGGATTCAGACCAATCCACCAAAAGTCAGTTCTGCGATGTGAAGATCTCTGAAAAATCAAGTAGCTGACGACCAACTGCTCAAATTAGTCAGCGCTGCCAATTTCCCCAAACCTTATTTAAGGAAAATTCTTATCAAATATAGTTAATGAATGTGAATACACCCTCCCTTAAAGACAGCGACTTACACTCTTATACTTGTGCTAGTTTAAGATGCTCAATGATGACATTCATTGAATTTATACTTCTTGAATACTCTTAACCCAAAATTTATTCAGGATGTTTTAATTGTATTCAAGACTCTGCTTAAGATATTCAAGAATATATCCTTCATTAGAATATCATCATAAGAAAGCCAAACAGCTCCCATGATATTTAACTTCAGACAAATTGAGCTTAAAATGCCGCTGAGAAGAATATATTCACCGAAAATGTTCAAGACTAATTTATTAGGAAGACCATATCCATATTCATTGAAAATATTCAAGAAAACTAGTAGGCTTCAAGACACTTTTGGCAGATTCAGAAAACTGGTGTGTTGGTGGCCTGCTCTCAGCCAGGTATTGGTCTGAGGTCTCTTGTGCCAACGTGAAACTGTGCTCTTCTCGGTTCTATAGGAGACCTGGGACAGGCCAGTCCTTCTAGAAAGTTTTAAGCTGCATTTGAACCCTTAGAGGATAAGAAAACGTTGTAAACTTATGGTTACCAGAAGGAAAATGGTGACGGGATAAACTGGGAGATTGGGATTCACATATACCCACTGCTAAGCTGCTAAGGGGCTTCTCCAGTGGTCCAGTGGTGAAGACTCCACACTCCTAATGCAGTGAGCATGGGTTTGATTTCTGATCAGGGAATAAAGATCCCACATGCTGCATGGTGTGGCCAAAAAAAAAAAAAAAAGGATAACTAATAAGGACCTACTGTGTAGCACAGGGAACGGTACTCAATACTCTATAATGACCTAAGTGGGAAAGGAATCTACATAAGAGTGGGTATATGTACATGTATAACTGACTCACTTTTCAGTACACTGAAACTAACATAACATTGTAAATCAAATAGACTCTGGTAAAAATTAAAAGAAAAAGAAAACCTTGTGTCCCCAGGGACCACCTTGAGCCTTTGGTCACCTCATGAGAGGGAAAAATAGAAGACATGTTTCCAAAGGCTTTGTAAGCATTATTTCCTTCAACCACCCTGGGTAGTTGGCTATAGAAATTATTGCTTTTTTACTGACAAGGATGCTGAGGCTCAGATAGGTGGAGTGAGTCATCCAAGATCATCTAGTTTAGTCAAGGGCAGAGCGGAGATTTGAACTCAGGCAATGTAGGAAGGTGAACTCAACCAGAGTGGGATTTTAACTGGCTGAATGTTAGAGCCCAGGGTCTTGGCTGCTGGACTATATGTTCTCCCACAAAGTTGACTTTCTATGAGCTTTATTGAATCAATGAACAAAGAAACAATCTTCAAGGTAGGGGCCGGTTAGTGGAGATTGAGTAGTTGGGGCTTTAAAGGAAGGAAGAACTCCAGAAGCTACGAGGGAATGTGGTGGCCCATACGTTTGAATACTTTGGCCACCTGATGCAAAGAACTGACTCTTTGGAAAAGACTCTGATGCTGGGAAAGATTGAAGGCAGGAGAAGGGGATGACAGAGGATGAGTTGGTTGAATAGCATCACCAACTCAATTGACCTAAGTCTGAGCAAGCTCTGGGAGTTGGTGATGGACAGGGAAGCCTGGCATGCTGCAGTCCACGGGGTCACAAAGACGTGACTGAGTGAATGAACTGAACTGAACTGATCTGTTTGAATATTAGAAGCTATAGGCAGAAGAGGAAAAGGAAATAGTGAATCACAAGGACAGGCCTCTTTTCCTTTCTCTACACCACACAGAAACAAAAATAATGGAAATTCTGATGGCCTACCTATTTATCTGTTCCACCATCATGCTATTGCTTAGAGCCCAGATATGGCTACATTATGTTCCCTGAAAAACATTATAAAAACAAAAGGTAAGCACAAAGCCCAGTGGGAGAACAAAGTTAGCCATTAATGCAGATGCTTGCTCTGTTCTGCAGCAGCAGTTTTATAGAAGTTTCCCAAAGTATTCATGTCATTCTTTCTTTCGAGGGGAAAATGATGTTTTTACTTTGTTTTTTATTTTGCAAGTGAGCTGCATACCACATGGACATTGTCGGTAAGTCAGAAAGTATGTATAAGCTAAAATAAGATAAAAATCATCCATAAACTTCCTTCTCCTACTTCAAAAAAAGTCATTGTTAACAGTAGGTGCCTATTTTTCTCCAGGGCTTTTGGTTTTATGCAATTTTTAAATAGGATCATATTGCACATGCTATTTTGTAACCTAATTTATTATGATCTTATTAATAAAGACAATTTCACCTCATTTTTTATTATTGCTGATTTCTGGTTGTTGATGATTTATTCCCTGAACCCAAAGAGGTAAGAGATGGAGAAGGCCTCAGGGGCTACTTAGAGTCTTGGCTGCAGGACAAGATGTTCTGTGACAGGACTTAGGAGGGTTTTGGTGGACAGGTGTCCGAGGAGGGGCCACCTCTGGCTTCCCTCAGCCAGTCAGGGCTTGGAAAATTGCAATGGCAAACATCTGGGAGACCTGATGATGAAATTCCACCAGTGGCATGAGGTTGCGGGCAAGTTCCTTTACCTTAGGCTCCTCTGTCAAGTGGGGTTGCTTTGAGAACTGTGTGACATCAACCTGCTAAGTGCCTGCCCAGTGCTGCCTCCTCCTCAAGCCTGTCCACTCCACTGATCTAACACAGACTCAGCAGGGTTGTGGAAACCCCGCCTAAGGACAATGGATTTTAGTAGCTTTTTTCCACCAAGACAATAATGTTTTGGCAGGGCACAGCAGAATTTGGCAGGACAGCATGACCAGGTTCCTCTGAATGGCAAGAACTCAGCTCTGAGGTCCCGGTGCCTTGAACCTGGGCCATCCTTCCCTTCCCCACAGGCTGGCCTTTCCACATCCTCCTTTTCTGCTTCCTGCTTGGTCTCCCTCCCTTCCTTATCTCCAGTTGTCTCCTTAAAAAAAAAAAAATTTTTTTTTTTTCCAGGATCAACCACAGAGAGGAGAAGCTGCATGTGGTAGATATTACTGCCAGGTATGGTAGGAGGTTAGTGAAGCCCTTGGGAGGTTCCCTGGGCTGGACCACCTATTGTAGACATAATCTGATGCTTGAGAATAATGGATGGTAGCCCACCAGGTTCCTCTGTCCATAGGATTCTCTGCGCAAGGATATTGGAGTAGACAACCATTCCTTTCTCCAGGGGATCTTCCCCACCCAGGAATAGAACCTAGGTCCCCTGCTTTGCAGGTGGACTCTTTACCATCTGAGCCACCAGGGAAGCCCATAATAAAGAATAGACACCCTCAAAGGAGTCATTTTCCTATGAAACAGAGACTCCTCAACAATATTTTATTTTTAGCCAGTTAGATAATTTATAGTTGAAAAACCATCATGCCTGGCACATAGTATGCTCTCAATAGATGCTAACTATAGATGCTAGCTATTGCTATGACTTGGAGAAGGAAATGGCAACCCATTCCAGTATTCTTGCCTGGAGAATCCCATGGACAGAGGAGCCTGGCAGGCTACATATAGTCCATGGGGTCGCAAGAGTCGGACGTGAGTTAGTGACTAAAGAGAGAGATTACTGTGACCATGATTGCCTAAAAGCACATAGAAGGCATTAGGACTGCATCTGGGCACCTACAGGAAGTCTGAGGCAAACGCCACTCCTCCTATGAGACCTGCTCCCCACCTTCCACCCCCACCACCCTTGCTCTGGAAACAGCCCCGGGCAGAGTGCAAGCTGGGAATATTTTCATACCCCATCACCGCCTGAAGGCAGCCAGGGTGTCACCAGGCAGATAAATGCGCTCATCTTTTCCCGCTGAAATCGGCACGTCCAGAGTGGAACTCCGATGATTTATTTACCAGGGCCAGTTCTGCTCTGGGGTGGAAGTGCCCTGGTTTGCTGAGCGGTCTATTCATTTGTCTTTGTTGGCAACGCAGGTTCGTGGGATTCCCCATCCGGGTTCCCACCAACTCCTTGCTCCTGCCATACCCTGCTGCGCACACAGAGGGGCAGTCATGGGGGGCTGGTTGCTGTGCTTGCCCCCTCACCCACAAAAGCGCCCTCTTGGGTTGGCTTGGAGTGGGGAGGTCCCTGGGATGGTCATGGGGCTGGGCGTGATAGCTTATGAGGCATGAAAGAAACCACATCTACAAGGTCAAGGTCTCTTTCAAGGTCATGGGAGCTGGATTGCTTTGGGCTCAAATGCTGTCTCTGCTATTGCTTAGCTGTGTGGACCGACGCAAGGGGTCTGACCTCTCGGATCCTCAGATTCCTCCTTTGTTACAGGGAATAATGTACCAGTTTCCTGCTATCTTATGAGCAGAGCATATGCACAACGTCTGGCACGTAGGAAAGTGAGCCTGACATGTGTAGGAAGCTTTTAATAAAAGGAGGCTATTATTCACATCTTCATCCTCATTACCATTCCCCTGGGCTCAGAGTTGTCCCTGGAGAAGGTAACAGTTTTTTCTTAAGCTTATGAAATAATCAGAGCTGGAAGCAACTTACAGAAAAAGCCAGGTAGTTGGGTTGAAGCTCTGACACTTTCACACTGCCTGATCCAGTGGCATTATTTCACCTCCCTATTTCCCCTCCCTGAGCCTTAGTTTCCTCATCTGTAAAATGGAGATAAAATGAGGTATGTCATGGGAAGCATCTCGCCTCCAGTGTACTCAGTGAAGATCAGATTTCTTTTTCCATCCCTCTCTTACATGCTCAATGCTTTATGATTTACAAAGGGAGGTGACAGCCATTATCTGATACCCACTGTGACAACCCCACCCCAAGGGTGAGTCATAATCCCTGATTCACAGATGGGAAAACAGGAGCTCAGAGAAGTGTAGCAATCTGCCCCAACCCATATTCATTTATTCAGCAAGCATTTACTGAGTGCCTACTGCACACCAGCCACTGTTAACATGCTTCAGATATACTGATGAACACAACAGACCAAAAAAAATAATCCTTCTCCTCAAGGAGCTTACATCCTAGAGATGGGATGCAGAAAATAAACAATGGAAATAATAAATTGTATAACACGTTAGAAAGTGACACGTGCTATGGAAACTAGATCATGATGAGGAGGATCAGGAATGATGGATGGAGAGGAGGCAGGTTGCAGTTTTAGAGAGGGTGATCACGATGAGCCTTATGAGAAGGTGACAGCTGAGCAAAAACCTGATGGAGACAAAGGTGTTAGCCACGCAGATGTCTGGGGAGCGGGAGGCATTGCAGGCAGAAGGAACAGCATATGCAAAGGCCCTGAGGCGAGAGTGAGTCTGAGGTGTTCATAAAACAGCAAGGAGTGGAGAGAATGGGGAGGGATAAGGTTGGAGGGGTACAGAGGTAATGATGCGTGTGTGTGTGTGTGTGCAAGCACACACATATTCAGAGAGTAAGAACAAATTCTTTAGGGCTCTGTAGCCATAATAAGGGCTTCCCTGGTGGCTCAGATGATAATCTGCCTGCAATGCAGGAGACCCAAGTTCGATCCCTGGGTCAGGAAGATCCCCCGGAGAAGTGAATGGCTCCAATGTTCTTGCCTGGAGAATCCCATGGACGGAGGAGCCTGGAAGGCTGCAGTCCATGGGGTCGCGAAGAGGCGGACATGACCGAGCGACCTCACTTTCACTTTTCACTTTCATGCATTGGAGAAGGAAATGGCAAACCACTCCAGTGTTCTTGCCTGGAGAATCCCAGGGATGGTGGAGCCTGGTGGGCTGCCGTCTGTGGGGTAGCACAGAGTCGGACACGACTTAATCGACTTAGCAGCAGCAGCAGTAGGAGGGTTTAAACAAACTCGTGCCACAGTGAGTATTATTTTTCCAGGATCATTTTAGCTGTTGCAGACAAATGGACTGCAGGGTGTTCATCCGCACATGAATGTATAAACAAAATGCGATCTATCTATACCAAGGGGTATTATTCAGCCATAAATAGGAATGACGTTCTGACACAGGCTACAACATGGACGAACCTTGCAAACATTACGCTAAGCAAAAGAAGACAGCCGCAAAGGGACAGACATTATGGTTCCAGGGCGATGAAATATTGAGAGTAGGCAAATTCACAGAGAAGGAAAGTAGACTAGAGGTTACCAGGGCTGGAGAGAAAAAGGAAAGGGGGGCATATTACTCCGTGCCTACAGAGTTCTATTTGAAATGATGGAAGTTTTAGAAACAGACAGTGGCGACAGTTACACAAACAGTGAGTGTAACTAAGGCAGCTGCGTTGTGCCCTCGTGACAACAGATAGCTGGCGGGAAGCTGTTGCGCAGCACAGGGAGCTCCGCTCCGTGCCCTGCGATGACCCAGAGGGGCGGCATCGGCAGGGTGGGAGGGAGGCCCAGGAGGCGGCGGGTAAGGGTGGAGGGAGGCCCAGGAGGCGGCGGGTATGTGTTCAGGTATCTGAGTCACGCTGTCACACAGCAGAACTAACACAACACTGTGAACCAGCTATGCTCCAATAAAAAACGAAAACGGTTAAAATGACAGCTTTTGTTATATATTTTACCAAGAGAAAATTGACTACAGGGACAAGGAAGGAAATAGCCTAGGCTGTGACTGAGGCTCAGACTGAGGTGGGGGCGAGGAGGAGGTGCGAGGGGCTCAGGTGCTGGATTCACGTGGGAGTTAAGGCCGGGCGTGGAGCCTGAGTCTCCTATCCCAGCGCCCAGGGCCCAGCAGTCTTTTGTGCTCATCGCAGGTTCCCACCCTCCCAGACTCCTGGGCTTTCAGCTCGTGGTGGCCCTGCTAGGACCGGGGCTGGATTCCTCTGGCTCGTAGGGAGGGTGTGGTGTAACTATGGAGAGGGGAGGTTCTGGGCGAGGCTCCTGTGGACGCTGGCAGCCCCCGCCCGCCACACACGCATCCGTCCTGGGCTTGCACCTCCAGCCCTGCCCGGGCAGCTCAGCTCCCTCTGTTTGCTGCATCACTCTGGTTGTCTGGGAGATGAGTTCCGAGGTCACGAGCTTGAGCTCAGATTAGGAACTGGGTGGAGCCCATGAGCTCATGAAAAACACTGTTGCTGTTTGCACCCCATGGACCTTAGTAACCAGCCAGAGAGACAGTAGCCCAAATCTTGCTTCTCCTGATGTGGGCACCATTGTTGCTGTCATTTAATCACTAAGCTGTGTCTGACTCTTGCAATCCCGTGGACTGTATTCCACTAGGCTCCTCTGTCCACGGGTGCTCCAGCAAGAATACTGGAGTGGGTTGACACTTCTGGAATTCTTCAGGGGATCTTCCCGACCCAGGGATCGAACCTGAGTCTCCTGCATTACAGGCAGATTCTTTGCCACTGGGAAACCCTTCAGGCACCATGGACAGAGGGAATACTGGCCCTCGCGTGGGGTATGGGCTCAGACAGGCCTGGGTTCAAGTCCCAGCTCTGCCTTCTACTTCCTATGTGGCCTTGGCCAGGTCGTTTCCCTTCTGATTCCTTATTTCCTCGGGTTGGGACTTGTGAGGACTTGTTGGGACTTTCCTCAGACCCGCGAGGGTTAAGTGACCAACAGGTGAATGGATGTTGTAAAGTGACAGTCGCTGGACAAACAGGAGGACTCATAAGACAGAGGGCCTCAGAGAGTCTGGATGATGCCTGCTAACCGGCAGACAAGGGGAGAGGGCGGTCCAGGGGAGCTCGGTTTTCTGGGGGAGAGGTGTGTGTTGACGTCGCGTACCAAAGTGGGGGAGGGAGGCAGGGGAACAGTGTGCAGGAAGCAATCCTGAACTCTGTTTGCACGTGGGGAGTTTGAGAAAGCCTTGGGTGGAAATGTCCAGGAGGTACTTGGAGGTCCAGGAGGAGGAACTGGGTGTGTTAGTTTAAGGGAGGTCGTTGGAACTGCACACTGTGGGATGACCCCAGGGAGAAGCAGAGGCGGGTGAGGACAGGATCCCCAGTGCACTGCATTTATGGGGTGCTTCCAGGAGATGGAGGAGCAAAGGAAGGGGTGGAAGGACTTGCCCAGGGTCAAGGGAGGAGTTAGTTGTTGAGCTGGATCAGCACTCAGATGTCCCTTTGTAGGTGGCGTGGAGATGCTGCTCAGCCCTGCCTCTTTCTGCTTCTCTCTCTTCCTGTCTCACTGTAGCAGCTGGTGTTCAAGAGAAACAGAAGGACTTTACCTAGTTTGGGGAGGAAAGGATATGGTAGAGCACAAATAATCGAAAAGAAAACTCAGCAGTGGACCCCAGGACATGTTAGGGAACCACTGACTGAAACTGCCCACGTTCGCCAGGCACGCTGATAAGGACTTGTTTCTTGTCTCACAACAGGAGGTCCCGTTGTGGAATGATAAGGAATGTGGTGCTGCTGCCAAAAACTCACCAGGAGAATTCGGGAGAGGCCAAAAGGAGGGAGGAGACACCAGCCTACGTATCGTCTTACCAACCTCCCAGAATCCTTCACACTGGAACCCATCTTGGCTGAGAGATGTGTTTGCCACCAGAAAGGACCCCAAGTCAGACCAAATATGGGCCAAACAAGAGGACTGGCCAGAGGCAACTTGGAAACTAACCCTCTTGCCATAAAACCTGAAACTGTGAGCCATGTGGCAGAGCCATTCTCCTGGGTTCCCTTTCCCTATTGCTCTCCGTCCGGATACCCCTTCTCAATAAAATCTTTCTGCTTTGTCAGTACACGTCTTCTCAAACAATTCACTTCTGAGTGTTAGACAAGGGCCTATCCTCAGGGCCTGGAAGGAGTCCCCCTCCCTGCAACAGGAATGGGGCCGCTCCAGGGAGCCAAAGAGTAAGAAAAATGTGCCTTGTCACTGGGATGAATCAGCTTCAGCTCTTTCCCATCCTCCAGCCTGACAAAGGTTCATTTTCCTATGAGAAACTGATCGGCTTAGCCTGGGCCATGTGCCCACCCTTGGTGAAGGAAGGACAGGGCCCTGTGAAGGCAATATTCCCGATGAAACTACGCACAGGGTTATTCAGAGGCTGGGGCCAGCAGAAAGGGACATGGAAGCTGCCAGGCGGGAGCTACAGGTGTGCCTCCCCTGGACCCCGGGCTCTCTGGAGCTTCCAAAACTGGGTCGAAGGGCATTCCCTGGAGGAGCCAAGGCTTGAGCAAGGGTGCCTGAGGCTGGGCAACCTGATTAATTCATCACTACACACACGGTACACCTGGAAGGATTCCAAAGGGATGCAACAGAAGGATAGCTTTAATGAGAAGAGAAAGAACAAAACAAGACCTTAACTGCTCAGATTCATCAGGGAAGAGGGCGGGGCCGGGGAAGGTAGGTCCACCTAGCCAAAGTGCTCTCTACAAGCCAAGAATCGCTCCAAGCCATTTACATATCTTGATTCACTTGGTTCCTCAGCACAGCTCTACAAAGCACTCTATCATCACCTCTGCGTTATTGCCAAGGAGCCCAAGGCACAAAGAAGTTAAGGAATTTGCTCAGGGATGCCCAGCTAATAAATGATGGAGCAGAATTCCAATCAGGGTGGTCCAGCCCTGGAGTGTGTGTGCATAGCAATTACAAAACAATTACATGGCACACATGCCAAGTCGTCAGAGGGGAAGGAAAAGGCATATCAGGTGATATGGACCATTAAAGCGTCCCTTCTGAGAATCAAATCTTAAATGCAGCACCTAGGTTTACTTGCCTTGTCTTAAAGGCAAAACAGTCAAACAACCCACAAATGCACAAAGGAAAAATAAATAACTTGAACATCCACCATAGTGTCACTTTAAACAACTAGAATATAAATGCAAATTTACATTTCTTTTAAACGGAGTATTATACAGACTGATTGAGGCCGACTTTCCCCCGCTGTACCACGACAATAAATCATCTTTGGGAGCTTGGTAGTTAATGGTGGCGTACTTTCTCCCATTGTGTGGAAGCACCATCATTTGTCCAGCTTAATCCCCTCTGTTGAGCCGTTTTGTCATTTCCAATTATCCGAGTATAAATGCAGCAGACACTGCTGGGGATCCACTCGAATCTCCTCATAGGCTTGGCTGAGCACACCTCCCCTGACTTCCAGGTACTCTTGTTTACATGGGTTTGTATCTGGTGACTTTTCTTTGCAGAACCACCCTGGGGCTACTAGGGGCCCAGGGCCCAAAAGCCTGGTGTTTGCCTCCTCAAGGGGGTGTTCACATCCCCCACTCCTGTCGCTAGGGGAGATCTTGTCTCTGAGTATTGGTGTCAGGAGTATTTGAACCCAGATCTCCTGCCTCAGGTCAGAACAAATTCTAACCTGCTGGCAACACTGCTCCTCTCTGGCGACACTGTCCAATTTCATAGAGCAGAAGTGGTGTCATGCCATTTTCATGGATAGAGCACAAAAGACCTCTCGGGCTTTTGTCTCTCTTTTGGACCGATTGCTCCAAGGGAAGCCAGCTGCCATGTCATGAGGACACTTGAGCAGCTTCTTAGAGAAGCCCACTTGGTATGGGTCTGAGGCCTCTAGCATCAACCACAAGAAGTAGACCCTCCAGGGACCTTTATATAGCACGGGGAATTATACTCAGTATTCTGGAATAACCTATAAGGAAAAAAGACTTTGAAAAAGAATTTACATATATGTAACTGAATCACTTTGCTGTACACCTGAAACTAACACATTGTCCATCAACTATATTCCAAAAAAAAAAACCCCGCAAACCCCCCTTGGCCCCAGTCAAATGTTCAGATGACTGCAGACTTGTCCACCATCTTGATTCAACCTCATGAGAAACTCCAAATCAGAACCACCAGCTCCGCCTTAGCTGAATTCCTGAACCTTGGAAACCATATAATATTAAATGTTGATTGCTTTAGGCCACTTGATTTTAGGCTAAACGGATGCAACAAGAGCTAGCAGCTGAACCCTCTTCTTAGATGTTCACAACACATATCGCCAGACTAAAGAAGAGGGAGTTGCATCTAACCCAGGATTTCCCCAAATTATTTGACTGCAGAACCCAACCCATTCCTTTTTATTTTGCTGGAACTCACTTTGGGAACTGCTGATCTAGTGTAAAATCTTGGACACACCTGTGTCCTCTGTGTGACCCTATGGACTAGCCCACCAGGCTCCTCTGTCCACGGGATTCTCCAGGCAAGAATCCTGAAGTGGACTGTCATTTCCTTGATATTCTCAGTTTCCGGCACTTCTGTAAGACCTTCTTTGTCCTCCATCAATTGTGTCCGTGCTGGCTTAGATCTGAGGTTTGTGTGGCTGTGTGTGTGCACGCACGCATCCATTGGCAGTCAGCTCTGTCATGCTGTCTGCTGTGGATTTTGTAAGCTGTCACTGTCAGAATCAGAACAAGCTAGTCTGTCACACAGCTCTGATGGAGCACGAACAGGCAAAGGAAAAAGGAAATGGTCCCACAATATCAGGTCACTAGGCAACGTGTCCAAGACAGCTGGTCCATGACTTTTCTCTGCCCTCCCTGCTTTACTGGGCTGCTGGGATGCTGATAATAACTTAAGCAGTGGTCCTGTTTGATTTGCACACTCTCACTCATCGTCCCAGTCACCCTCTGGGGGATGTTCAGGGCTGGCAATGGATGGGCCCCATTTTATAGGTAGAGACTGAGGCTCTGAGCCAGGATTAGGAGCTTTGTTTTTTTCTGGCATTATTCCCTCTGCCAGAAACCCTTAATCCTTCTTCCCACTCCACCTGCCCCCCCCAGCCAAGCTAACATTGGTCTGGAACCAGTCTGCCCGAGTTTAAAACTGGCTCAGCCACTCTGCCACTTCTCAGCTGTGGGAACCTGGGCACATTTCTAAATCACTGCAGTTTGGCTATAGATTAAATGGAAAAATGGATGTGAAGAGAATGGACAGCCCCTTGCAGCTAATAAACATTTTATTGTTATTATTAATACTCATCCTTTCAACTTTGACAACACTTCTTCCTAGAAGCCCCCAGGAACTACTCTCACCTCACCCAGGCTGGGTCCAAGCCTCCCCTGGGCTCCTCCTCCTGTACAGCCCTCACCCTGATTCTCCAGTGGTTCCTAACCCTGGCTGCAAATTGAAATCCCTGGAGAGCTTTTTAAAAATATCCATGCCCAGTGCCCCCCACCAGAGATCAATAACATCCGAATCCCTAGGAGGATTTCTAGAGCATGAGCTGAGTATTTCCCCACCCCGACCTTTCGCTCAGCCAGCGAGGGATGCTGGAGGCTGGGTGCCTGGTCTCCAGCCTGGGTGAGCACTCTGATACCTCCATTCAGGACCTGATGGAGGGAGGCGTGAGCCTAGCCAAGCAGCATCACTCACCTGCATCTCTCCTCAACTTCCAAATCTCCCAGGGAGGAAAATACTGTAGTCTACTGCCAGCCTGTTGTCTGGCCCTCTCCCTTGCCCCTTGTTCTCTTTTAAAATGACCTCTCTCCACCATGGTGGTTTTGCAGAATAACCAATAACAACAGTGATGGTAATAGCTGATATTCCAAACCCTTCCTGTGTTCTAGGGATTGTGCTGAAGGCTAAGGGGCTAAAGTCATCCTCTTCTTCCATTTTATATATATATATATATATGCGCTGAAGAATTGATGCTTTTGAACTGTGGTGTTGGAGAAGACTCTTGAGAGTCCCTTGGACTGCAAGGAGATCCAACCAGTCCATTCTGAAGGGGATCAACCCTGGGATTTCTTTGGAAGGAATGATGCTAAAGCTGAAACTCCAGTACTTTGGCCACCTCATGCAAAGAGTTGACTCATTGGAAAAGACTTTGATGCTGGGAGGGATTGGGGGCAGGAGGAGGAAGGGACAACCGAGGATGAGATGGCTGGATGGCATCACTGACTCGATGGACGTGAGTCTGAGTGAACTCTGGGAGTTGGTGACAGACAGGGAGGCCTGGCGTGCTGCGATTCATGAAGTCGCAAAGAGCCAGACACGACTGAGCGACTGAACTGACTGAAACAGATGTCCACCTACAGAGGTCAAGGTCACACAAAGGGATATGGAGAGGGGAGCAACAGAACTGGGATCAGAATTCAGAACCCTAACAGCCTTGGTGCTCCATGATCTCAGAGGTCACACTTAGTTCAGCCCTGGCCCCTGCTGCTTTCTTTGCTTGTTACATATGGCCTGAGACCCCCATAACACCCTCAAGGCCAGAGATTCACGTCTGTCTTATTCTCCAGCATCCAGCATGGAACCTGATACATAGGAGACCTGGGGGTGGAGGGGGGAGAGATATAAAAAATCTTCAGCAACTTGCAGGACCAGGACACTGGTTATTCAGAATGGCCACTGGTCCAAAGGCAGCTACTGGTTCCTAGAAAGAAATGGGAGAAGGTAGAGGGGGGAAGGTGTCTAGATTTCAAAATGTCAGTTTTATTGTTATGTATGGAATGGTTAAAAGATCAGATGATGATTGCAACTGAAAAAAAATAATAACTTGTTATACTCAGATTCCAAGAGGTGGGGACTGACCGTGGCTTGGGGGCCACACAGGGAAGCACAGGGTCATTCAGGAGGCAGAGGGAAGGTGGACAAGAGCCTGTGTTGTGGTTTTTGGGAGAATGAACAGGTGAGGTGGAGGAAACAGACTTGGAATGGCCTAGTTTGAATAATTTCAGTAAGCTCTGAGGCATAGGGGCTGGCCCTAGCTGTTTGGTACCTGACCCGGAATGAGCAGGGCAGGTGGGTAGTGGCTCAGGATGTGATGCAGCTTGGGGTGGGGGCTCTGGATCGGTTTCCATAAGACAGGTGTGCTTGCAGGGACTGGGAGGCACAGTCCCTCCAGGGTCAGCAAGGCGCCAAGTGGTCAAAGCATCAGAACAAAAAGACGTGCTCAGTAAAGGATAGGACGGTAGCGGGGCAGCTTAAGAGGCAGGGCTATTTATCAAACGGTGCCGAAGTGTTTCAATATTTGGACACCTGGCTCCATTGTACCTGCGTATATGGTTGAATTGGTGCCAAGTCTGAAGAAAGGCACTTAGTAAATATACACTGAATGGCTGAATCGCGGGGGCTGGGCCTGGAGTCTCCTCCCCTCCCCGTATCTCAGTTCTCCTTGGAGAATGACCCTGGAGATACCATTTCACACGACTGCCTTTCCCTTTTCCTTGGGAGGCCCCAGGGAGCCCCCATCTGCTCACACCTGGGAGGACTTGGAGCTGGTGGTCGAGTGGGCACCTCAGCAACCAGAGAGCAGAGCTCACAACAGCCCATGAGTCCCCCCACCCCTTCTGACAACTCCTGGGTGTTGAGTGGGAGGGGACCTCCCACAGCCCTGTACCCCACCAGCTCCAGGTGTTGGCTCCTGGACGAGACAGTATTGATTTTCACATTATGATGCACAACTTGTGAGGCACTTAGAGGAGGGGGTGGAGGAAAAGCCAGTCACTGATTCCCAGAATTTATTTTGAGACACATTAATTTGTTTCTTCCCTTCGAGGTCAAATCAAGTCATCTCCATATATCACCATTGGCAGCGGCTGGCTGGCAGACAGTTGGGAGCGGGGTGGAGATGGGTGGAGGATACAGCTTTCCAGGGAGCTAGGTCAAGGAGGCGGAGCACAGCAGCAGGCTCTGGGCAGCCCTGGCAGCATCATCGACCTGAGGCCCCGGAACGATATTCCTGTCACATCACTGGAGATCTCTGGGGAGGGGCCCAGTCATCTGTTTTGATGACAATGCTTGTGCCTCTAAACTGGAATCTCTCAGAACTGAAGTAAGCTGGGTTTCTGGGGTCTGAGATCAGGCTCTTGGGCTCACTTCCCAGGGAGACCCACACTCACCATTCATTCATTCAATCACCCATTCAATACATATTTATTTCCAGTGGGTGGGCTCTCCGTTCTGTCTGCTCAGGGTCTCACCATTCAGTGACCCAAAACTGATGAATGACCACTGAAATGAAAGCTTTACTTTTCTCTTTATCTCACCAGGTTCTCAAAGTGGGAAGATAGGGTAACCTCACACCCGGCACAGCTGCCTTGCGCTTGGCGCGTGCCCAGTAAATATTTGTTGAACAAATATCAAATTAGTAGGGATCTTCCCCTTTACTCGGACAATTTCTCCCCTCATTCTTTAAAGCAGAGCAGTTCGGATCAGTTTGGGGTTTTGTGATTGTTATGATTACTTATTCTGCTACACAAACTCCCAGCTGTTCCAAGACGTGCTGGGTTGGGATGAGGGTAATGATGAGGGGCTCTGGCCAGTCTGGTGGGAGTCTGAGCTGAGATCTTAAAGATTTAGCCAAAGAAGGGGCTGGAGGAATAAGCATTGGAGCGAGAGAGCAGTGTATTCAAAGTTCTGGGAGCAAGAGAGGGCCTGTCTGGCTAGAGGAGCAGAGGGAGGCTAGGTGGGGCTACAGTGCAAGGGGAGGGAGTCAGGGGAGCTCGGGGAGAGAGGGGACCTGGGGAAAGATCCCATAATGCTCTGCAAGTCTTGAATGAAGCTTGGACCCAATCCATTGAACAATGGGGAGCCATCAGAGGATTGTAAAAGGGACATACTTTTCACCTTGGCTCATGTGCTTTCTTCTGCCAGCAAGGGACCTTCCCATCCCTAGTCCTGCTTGCTCAACTCTGACCACCATGGAGTGAACCCTCCCCTGAGAAATCTTCCCCAACCCCAAGTCCCTTGCAAAGCCTCGACTTGAAATATCACTTCTCTTCCCAAAATTTTTACAGACTCACATAAGACACACTTAGCTTTTGCTTTGCTGAGAGAAAGGCAGAATAGGGTTACAATTACTAGTGAAGTCAGGATGCCCTCACACCCCCAACCCCAGCCTGTTGCTTACCAGGAGTATGATTTGGGGCTGTACACTCAGTCCTTTCTTGCATCAGCTTCCTCATCTGTAAAATGGAGATAAGAGTTGAACCAACCTCATGCAACTGAGCAGGGGCCTTTGCAGGAGAGACCCTCCTCCTCCCTCACCACCCTCCCTCCATTCTTCACCTGCCTCTTGTTTGTAGTAAAACTTTAGCCTCCCAGGCCTTCCCCGAGTTCTCAAGAATAAGTTTCATCAGGGAAATAAGAAAAGCCAGAAACAAAGGGAAACAGTCAAGCAGGACAAAATAATTGTTTAGCCATTAAACAAAGTCCAAAGGGCCATAGATAATATTCTGAGACAAATCCTTTGAGCTGGTTTGCAGAGGTTGAAGCCCCGAGCAGGTGGAAGAAGTTAACTACATGCTGACAATAAGCAGGTAGACGCCACGGGCACCTGGGCATCAGGAGGCTGATGATGTTGACTCCCAAGTATTTCACCACCAGCCAATCAGAAGAACATCCAGGAGCCGTTCACATCCCCCCCAGCCCTTACCCTCACCCTGGCTTCAACAGCCTCAGGCCTTTGGAATGCTAGCTGCCCGGGCTCTGCGCCCTGCAGTAAGCACCGCACTGTCCTCCACAAACTGGTGTCAATAGATTGGCTTCACTACCGTGGGCCAGGGGACCCAAGTTTGGTTTGGTAACACTCGTAGGGTTAGATGGTAATTAAATCTATTAATACACGTAAGGCAGCTAGCACAGGGTCTGGGGCATGGAGGACTTAGTGAGGGTCAGGCTTCCCAGGCGGCACTAGCGGTAAAGAACCCGCCTGCCAGTGCAGGAGATGTAAGAGACGAGGGTTTGATCCCTGGGTCAGGAAGATCCCCTGAAGGAGGGCACGGCAACCCACTCTAACAGTCTTGCATGGAGAATCCCGTGGACAGAGGAGCCTGGAGGGTTACAGTCCACAGGATCTCAAAGAGCCGGACATGACTGAAGTGACTGAGCGCGCAGGCTTTCTGTTACCTGACACCTGTGTAGCCGCTCCTCAAGCTGCTTGTGGGATGGAATCATGGCTCATTGTTTGCTCTATGCTTGGCTCCCAGAAAAGGACCAAAATAAGTAGATGCTCAGGAAATAGTCACTGATTCTGCCGTCATTGGCAGTTTGGAGGTACTCTTAAAAAGCAGCTCATAAATCAACTATGCATGCATGTTAAGTCGCGTCACTCATGTCCAGCTCTTTGCGACCCTACGGATAGTAGTCCATCAAGCTCCTCTGTCCATGGGATTTTCCAGGCAAGAATATTGGAGTGTGTTGCCATGCGCTCCTCCAGGGGATCTTCCTGACCCAGGGATTAAACCTGTGTCTCTTGCATGACCTGTATTAGCAGGCGGGTTCTTTACCACGAGTGCCACCTGGGATACCCAAAGCAACTACACTTAGAAGGAAAAAAAAAAAAAAAAAAGGCAGTTCAGGAGCTCCTCATTAATTCCTCCAAAAACAAAAGTTGAGTTCTACCATCACCATGGGACTTACCCAAGCCACTTAGAGGCAACTTCTGCATTGTAAAAGTAACATCTACTTCCTGCCGGTCAGGGAGGCTTAAAGGCGATTGGCTACAGGGATGGAGCATGTGACCCAGGCCTTGCCAATCAAAGTACTGATTTTCTGGGCTGTGCTTAATTCAGGGATGGTCATGTGACCCAAGGTGGTCCAATTAGAATGACTCTCAGCAGATGTGTGAGAAAGACGGGCTTTTCTCGCTGGAGACCGGAATGTGGGCAGTGGGGTGGTGGTGTAGTGATCGCACCTGTCTTGAGGCCATATGAAAGGGCAAGGGGACAGGACAGCTAGGAGCAGAAGGTGTGGGGGGGCAACAGGGAGACTAGGGGTGGAGCCAACACCGTAGGAACAAGAGACAAACTGAGATCTATTAAGATCATTAGAAACCTGAGGGCAGCATTTATCTTGGACTTCTCAGTTGTACCCAAATAAATACCCCTTTTTGCTTACAGCAGCTGGAGTAGGGCTTCCGAGCACCTCGCATAGAGACAGTTCTAACTGACGCACTGTGGTGGCACGCTCCCTACCACCATACTTTCAGGGTTCTGGGCTCCTGGCAGCATCAGTGTGTGGATTGTTGACTGCCCCTGTCCTCCTTCCTAACAGAACCTTGCTTTTTCAAGCAGCAATGTTCCAGGCCTCGAAGGACAAATCAATATTGATCTAAGCCCATCATGGCCATTCCTTTCCCTTTGCCAGGGACTGGCTTCAACAAACTCATGTGACCCAGTTTGGGTCAATGAAAAAAAAAAAAAAAGAAAGACTGTTGAGAGAGAGCTTCTGGAAGAGAGCTTACTGATGAAAGAGAAAGTCAGACAAAAAGACTTTTTTACCCTTGCCTTCTCTTCCTGTACATGGCCATATGAGGTTGAGATGCTTGGAGCTGCTGCAGCCTTCTTGCAAACATGAGGATACAACTTGTAGACTCATCAGAAATGGTAGAGAAAAACGATAGAAAGACTCTGGGTTCTTGGTGGCATAACAGCTGAAAAAATAATTCTGAAATCACTCATATCTAAACTTCCTGTAAAGTTAAAATATTTATGTCATTTAAGCCACAGTGCATTGAACATTATTATTTGAAGCCACAAGTACCCTAATTGATGTTGCATATCTAAGTGGTACAGCATTTAGTTCCCATCAAAACAACACACAAGGCTAATAACATCAGTTCCTTTTATTATTGTTTACTGTTATTTTCCCTAAACAACAGCACAATTCAAATAACAATGACACACACGTCCCACCCATATACACAATACCACTAGCCTGCCTGCCAGACTATCTGGCCTTTGCTTGGTTCCTGGTGGAGCTGTCTGGAGACAGCCCCCTCTGTAAAAATCCCGACTTGGACATAGGAGACACAAGAAAGGGAGGACTTTAACCAGAGAATAAACTAAAGGATTTCTAAAGTCCTCGGGGAGTGCCAGCTTGGGAACATGCTATAAATGCCTGGGTGGAGGGCACATGGCATTGTCTGTTTTCATGTGGTTGCTGGATAAATCCCATACGGGGATATAAGACCTGTCTATAACCCTTTGTAAACCAGGGCTACAGAAACACTGTGGGGTGAGCTACGAGGGCTCCATCAACCAAACCAAGGGGCAGGTATGGACATTGGGAGCCCAGAATGGGAATCCCGGTCCCCAGAGAAAAGCAACTCTTGCATTAGCTGCAAGATAAGATAAAAAGTGAAGTGTTATGTCCCCTTTTATTTGTTTTGCAACTGTAAAATGTGCAACATTTTCATCATGATAGAAAAGATAAAGAAAGGAAAACTCCCAGCATTTTGGCCTAATGCAATGGAGCATAACCTGTCAATTGCGCCATCTTGCAGAAATACCTACTACTAACACTATCCAGGGAATCTGGTCAATCCACCCCGACCCCCAACATTTTAGCCACACTAAATCTATGAGTTCAGCTATAGTAATGTATCCTGGAATCCGAGAAGCCCAGGGGTTGGGGAGGGAACAAGGAAGGGCCAAGACTGGGGTCTCAGGTACAAGTGACTTCCTGGCCGTCTTGAGGAAGCTCGTTGTTGAAACTGCTCTCTCCAAACGGTGAGTAAGGGGGAACCTGGGGAGCTTCGATGATCAGCAGGCCTTCTGGGGAAAGGGAGGCAAACACTGTCACAGGATCCACCTCTGCAGGAAGCCTAGGGAAAATAGAAGATTCATTTATTATTTTTAATACAGCCAAACATTCTTTTACTCATTTGAAAGAAAATATTTTTGATATTGCCTGGTGGGATTATTATCAAACATAATAATAATAATTATTATTATCAAAACAATAAATTTAATAATCATAATCATTGTTATAAAAATAATAATCCCACCAGGCAATTCCACTACTATCCCTAATATATAGATGAGGGGATTGAGATCAGAGAGGTGAACTGATTTGCCCAAGGTAACACAGCTGGCAAGTGGCACATGGGAAGAGAACTGGAATCCTGGTCTCCAAACTCAAGAGTAGCTGATCATGACACTCCTCTGCCTCCCCTCCCAGGCACCAGACTTTTGAAAAAAAGTCCATGGTAGGGAAAGCCAGAAGATTCAGTCACCACAGATCTTCCCACCGGTCTAGGCTGATTCCACTTGTTGTAAATGCAGGGGTCTTGACGAAAGAACCAGGGAATAAAGTGACCCCGTGCTGGTCATGGGCAGGACCCTTCCTGGAGGGGTTGGGGAGGTTTTTTGCTGTAAACAGCCACCTGTAGCCACATGAACTGCATCTACCAAGGAGATTCCTGATTAACAAGGAGCCTTCAGGGAAGGGTGGGAGAGACAGGGAACTTGGGCAACTGCCAAGCCAAACTTCTGAAGTAGAGACAAGGCCAAAAGTTTGGACCTCCCTAACGGCAACCCACTCCAATATTCTTGCCTGGAGAATCCCAGGGACAGAGGAGCCTGGCAGGCTACAGTCCATGGGGTCACAAGAGTCAGACATGACTTAGCATCACTCTCGGCTGGGGGGATGGGCTGACTCTGTTTAACCCTTTACATGCCAACCCCTAGGGCACCTGGGACATATGACAGGGCAGCCATGGTCCATAAGCATGGACTTCACAGGCAGGCAGACTTCTGTTCAAGTCACACCTCTTCCTGCCTGTGATCTTGGGTTAGTGATCTTACCTCTCTGACCACAGGAAAAGGTGGTTTAAAACAGCACCTATCTTTTAGGGTGGTGTGAGAATTATGTAGGATGATGAAAGCAAAGGGCTTAGCACAGTGCCTGGCGTATAGGAAGTGCTCAATAGGCATCAGCTACCACACTGTCATTGCAGGCATCAGATGTACAAATGGGCACCTTGATAGCTGTGACTATTTTAGCATCATCACTGACCCATGAAACGTCAGCGGCCAAAAGGATGTCAACTATCCAGGACAATGTTCCCATATCACACATGGGGAAACTAAGGCCCCAATATGGGGACAGACTTATTCAAGGCTCTTACCAGGTGGCCTCCATGTTGAACCCACTTGGTGGGAGAGCTATTCCTCCTTGGTCCTCCTGCAAAAGGGACTGAGGTTCAACGAAACCGGTGGGAAGATCTATGGTGATTGAACCTAAAGAAATTAAATCCTTTCATTTACAACTAAGGGAAAGTCTGAGCTCTGTTAACACGGAGCTTTAACATGGCTTTAACACCTCAGCTTCTACCATCTCTTGATATTGTCTCTCTTTTAACAAAGAAAGGACGGATCTATGACTTAGGCCCTCAGGCAGGCAACACTGTCTAGTCAGAATTTAACCACATTTTGCTTTGGGTTTATTTCACAATTGCCTTCTTGAGTGAGTGAATGTTTGACTGATGAGAACTGAACCTTATCAAAAGTGGGTTGAGTGAAAAGAAAAAAAAATCACAAGCAAATAATAGTATAGGGACGTAAGCACAGAAGGCAAAATAATAAATGAAGATGGTTTGTGAATGACTCATTTGGTCTCTCCTATCCATCCAAGTAGGAGGGCTTCCCAGGTGGCGCTAGCGGTAAAGAACCTGCCTGCCAACGCAGGAGACAGACGCAGGGAATAGATCCCTGGGTCGGGAAGATCCCCTGGAGGAGGGCATGGCAACCCACTCCAGTATTCCTGCCGGAAGCATCCCACGGACAGAGGAGGCTGGTGGGCTACGGTCCACAGGGTTGCAAAGACTCGGACACGACCGACGTGACACACACATGCGCACGACCAAGTAGGAAGTTCACGGCGTTGAAGACGGGGAGACCTGCGTGCAATCCCAGACCTCCTCCTGTGGCCATGTGACCTTAACTGAGGCCTTCCAACCTCTGAGCCTCAGTTTTCTAATCCACGAGATGAGCTTAAAAATACCAGCTCTCTGCGTGCTGTCAGACTTTATTTTTTTGGGCTCCAAAATCACTGCTGATGGTGACTGCAGCCATGAAATTAGAAGACGCTTACTCCTTGGAAGAAAAGTTATGACCAACCTAGATAGCATTTTCAAAAGCAGAGACATTACTTTGCTGACTAAGGTCCGTCTAGTCAAGGCCGTGGTTTTTCCTGTGGTCATGTATGGATGTGAGAGTTGGACTGTGAAGAAGGCTGAGCGCCGAAGAATTGATGCTTTTGAACTGTGGTGTTGGAGAAGACTCTTGAGAGTCCCTTGGACTGCAAGGAGATCCAACCAGTCCATTCTGAAGGAGATCAGCCCTGGGTGTTCTTTGGAAGGAATGATGCTAAAGCTGAAACTCCTGTACTTTGGCCACCTCATGTGAAGAGTTGACTCACTGGAAAAGACTTTGATGCTGGGAGGGATTGGGGGCAGGAGGAGAAGGGGACGACCGAGGATGAGATGGCTGGATGGCATCACGGACTCGATGGATGTGAGTCTGAGTGATCTCTGGGAGATGGCGATGGACAGGGAGGCCTGGCGTGCTGCGATTCGTGGGGTCGCAAAGAGTCGGACACGACTGAGCGACTGAACTGAACTGAACTGCGTGCTGTGCCAAGTCACTTCAGTTATGTCCGACTCTTTGTGATCCTATGGACTATAGCTCGCCAGGCTCCTCTGTCCATGGGATTCTCTAGGCAAGAACACTGGAGTGGTTGGCCATCCCCTCCTCCAGGGGAATCTTCCTGGCCTAGAGATGGAACCTGTGTCTCTTCCGTCTTCTGGATTGGCAGGTGGGTTCTTTGCCACTAGCACCACCTGCTCTACAGGATTCTCTTAAAGACGGCATAAAATTAAACCTCTACGTCTTAAAGAAAAAAAAAAAAGGCACCATTGTCTTGTGTCCTGTCTACGGAATGAGTTTTCAATTAAGAAAGTTTTTTTTTTTTTTTTACGATCCTCAGAGCTTGCATTAGATGCTTATTTATTCATTTATTGGCTGTAGCATGTGGGATCTTAGTTTCCCAATCAGGGATTGAACCCACACCCCTTGCATTGGAAGCACAGAATCTTAACCACTGCACCACCAGGGAAGTCCCAAACCTCTCCATCTCTTAACCTGGCGCTTGACACATCACAGGGGCCTGCAAGTGGCAGGTCAGATACCGGGGAAGCTGTGGAGCAAAGACACTAAAGTCTGCTCTGGTCCTGGGCATCCTCTGTTGATGACTTCCTGCGTTCCCTGGTCTCTCACTCCAGGGAGGTGTGGAAAAGCCCCTGTTCTCCAGTCTTTGCCCTGCACTGGACCTGACCTGCAAATTCCAGTCTCTCCCTCATCCAGTCAAAACGGGGTCTTTCCCAAAGGGATGTGTGTGTTGGAAAGAATCCCTAGCTGTGGGCAAGGCAGACGGCTGGAGCATCATGTCTGGGAGGAAATCTCCAAAGGCCTCAGCTGGGTTTAAGGAGCTTCTCTAAACTCTAATGACTGGAGTATTTCCTGGGAGAGGCAATGAGACCTCTGAGATGGGGCCAGGGCCGTCCCAAACCCCAGTCCCGCTGCTTGGTGATGGAGTCAGGGCAGGGCCAGGAGGTCTCAGGACTCCCAGCTGCTCTTGCGTGATTCCAGTCTTGCTGAGTCTCTAGTAGATTAGGCCCCATGGGCTGAGCACTGAGTCTGTACACATTCTCTCACTCCCCATCCTAAGGGAAGGTGGAACAGAAGCCCAGAGCAGTTTAGCACGTGACTCCAAGTCACCCACTCAGTCGTGGCGCCCTATACCCAGAAGCGAGATTCAAAATATTTAATGACTGGCACAGCTGGACACTGACCAAGTGGAATGGATGGATCCATGCCATGGTGAGGGAGGAGGGTCCTGGGGGCTCTGTGGTTGTTGGAACACGGGGAAGCTTGGAGGGTTTGCGAATAGCATCAGGATGGTCAAGTGACCGAGGAGAGCCTCTGCGGGGAGGGTGGTCCTGGCCATGATGAGTTCAGTATTGTAAAAACAGCCCAGCTCAGCTGCCGAGCCCCATGTGAGTAGTGGCTCTGCTTCCAGCAGCTTTAGGCATTTCTATCTGGTCAAGTAACTCGCAGCAAGCTGTTTTTTTTCCCAGAGGCCTCAGAGATGGCGAGATCCATGAAAACGGCTGTCTTTAGACATGATGAATTTGCTGACTTCTTTCTGGCTCAGTCCCTTTCACAGCTTTGACCTGCCTGTGACTCCATCCTGAGACCTTATTTCAGTCTCTTAAAAGAAACATCAGCCCTCTCGCTCCCCTCCCATCTCTCTCCTCTCTCCCCATCTTTCCCCTCTCAGCAACGTCTGATCTGGCTGTGGTACTAGGGGAAGGTGTGGGTCTTGGTGATGGCAGGCCAGCCAGGGAGAAAGAGTATCTAGCGTTTGCCTTATCAGGAAGTGTCTGCAGGCTTTTGAGTGCTCCAGAGGCGCCTGGTGGGTTAGGAATGGGCACATGGGGGCAGAGACAGGACTGCAGAAGCTTAAAGCTGAAATCAGCCTCAGAATTTAGCCTGTGCCATCTGTCCAGACACAGGACAGCTTTGCTGGGGTGAGGGGAGGGGTTAAGATTCAATAACAAGAACAGCAGTAAGAACAAACTGACACTTATGGGGACCTGCTGTGTGCCCACCACGAGCTGTGAGCTCATTTCCTTTGTGGGTATCTCCACAAGGCTCAGCATCCCTTCCTTTTACGAATGAGGAAAGGGCATTCCTTGCTCAAGAACTGAACATGGTGAACTCAAGAGTTCAAGAGTCTGTTTGGGGCTGTTATGACTGCTTATTTTAAGGACCCTGGGTGTATCCTTTCACCTCTAGGAAATTTAGTTTCCCCATAATACAAGGAGGGTCCTGTCTCTTTTCCCCACTGCATACCTTTGCTACAAAGGTGAAATGGGACTAGAAGAGACTTTAGAGCCAGGAGAGCACAGACCGGCGGGGTGCCACTTAGGGGGACGAGGTGTCTGTGAAGCAGCCGGCCACTGGCACGTTGCTGTGAGTCTTTTCTCCCTACAGGTATTGCCATCAGGGCCTCCATCTGTCTTTGATTCTTTGGCTCAGCCTGGTGGTGGCCTTCCTGCTACTGGCATAATCCCCCAGTCTCAGCCCTTCTCACTCCCCTTGGCAAAACCGGCCCTTCCTTTCTCCCAATCTCTCAGCCTCAGAGCCCTTCTAGGTAGTGAGTCACGAAGACAGCAGGACACTTCCCAGCCTAATTCTTACGGGTGCCCTAGGGACGGCCATGGGAGACGCAACAAGCAACCCTTGAAAGATTCTATTAGGAATTTGGAGGCATGAAATCACGTGGGTGGGTGAGTACCCCGATTTTCATGGACAAGTCTCTAATAATTCCTGAATTCTTGCCTCTCCTATTCTTGACTTCTTCATCTACAAAACGAGATTGCTAATCCCACCTCACAGGGCACTGAGAAGATGAAATGGCACCCCCCTTTCTGGGAACCCACTGTAGGTTTGTTTAACTTCTCACAGGGTTCAATTCCTTGCCCTGGGGTGGGTCTCTTGAAGGAGAAATGCCCAAGAGGGGTCCCAGGCATGCTGCCCCCACTCCAGTCCTCCCCTGAAATCCAAGTGCCAAGTTGCTTACTGGATTTTCTTTGTGAAGTTCTTGGAAACGATGCCACCCTCTTGCTGCTTTTCTTCGTGTTTACCTGGAAGGGAGAGGAGTCACAAGTCAGCGTCTGCGTCCTGTGGGCATCATTCAGGATTCGGCTCAGATGGGAATCCTGCCCTGGCCTCCTGTGTGGCCCGGGGCTTGGTCTGGAGGCTCCAGGTGCCTGAGCCTCTGGTCCCTCCTCTGCTAAGTGGACCCTCTTGAAACCACCTCCCCGGCTGTTGTGAAGATGCAGCATGACAACGGGTAGGTCAGGAGGCCTTGACCATGACTTGTAGATGATTAGGAGTTAAGACTCAGGAAATCACAGGGATGGCGTCCTGTCTTCTAAGACCTTGCACTGCACCTTCTAAGTCTCACATCTCACCCTTTGCTCCTAACCAGCCAGGAGATCCTTGAGGCCAACATCCCAGAATGAGTGAGAGGATACAAGTCAGGCTAGTTGGCCAGCCCCCTGGGCTTTATAATGCACAGAGCCCTTTCCCAGCTCTGAGAACGGGCTTCTTTTCTCCCTTAGTTACCGACGTGAAAACTCAGGCCTGGGGATGGGTCCAAGCTCACCCAGCAACTGTGTGGCAGCCCAGGCCTCAGAACCAACTCTTGGAAACTAAGCCGAGGACAGAGGGCCGCTGCCCCTCTGCCTGCTCCAGCTTCCATTAGTTCTGTGAGCCCATTATCTGTACCTCGTCCTGAAAGCATTGCCTGGAAATAATGCATCCATCTCCGAAAACAAAACAGAAAACACCCAAAGGGTGTTTCCCTGAGAAATGGCACATGAAGCAACATGTATGTGAAATCCCACCTGCCCCCTTCTCCTCCTGGCTGGCAGACAGGGGCTTTTTCTCTTCCCTTAGGAAGTAAAAATATGAAATTACAAGAGGGCTTAGGCACAGACTGGCTGTCATGTTGCAGTTTATGTAACAAATTCTGAACCCTTTGGCCCCTCCCCACTCTTGGGTCTTTGTTTTTTGTTCTATTTTTAAGGGAGAGAGTGTCTCTAATTTCTCTTTAAACAATGCAGATTAGAGCCTAGCAGAGTCATTAGGTGCCTATTATTATTCACTCTTCATTTGTGGGGCCACATTGCAGGGCCGAGAATGCTCATTTACCCAGGGACACCCTTCTGAGGGGCTTTGGAATAGAGTAAATATAGACTGTAAATAACCTTGTGTAATACAATGTCTTACTGCAGTCAAGATTTTAAGCTGATAATTTATAGGTGATTACATTATTCATTACCTTTTATTATTCATTATTCCTTTATTAAGAACTTTTTCTATTATAACACATGTGTATGTTTGAAAATGTAGAAAGAAAAGACAATCAAAACCCTCCATAATTGCATCACCCCAAGAAAACTACATTTTTGTATACGTTCCAGATTTTTCTGTTACTGAGAAATGCATTCATGTTATATAATATAGATGTATATCATCTATTTTATCAAAAATCATATTGTATGTTATGTCCGGAACTTGTTTTTTTCTCTTGCTGACCCATTATAATCATTTTTCCATATTACAGCAACTATTTGTCGACAACATGACTTTTTAAAAAATTAATTTATTTTTTAATTGAAGGATAAATGGCTTTATAGAATTGTGTTGGTTTCTGCCAAACAGCAACATGAATCAGCAATAGGTATATATTTGTCGACAACATAACTTTCAATGGCTGCAGGGAAATATAAATTCATTCAGCCGATCCTTGGCTTTGGGGTACTGAGAGGGTTTTTGACATTGGAAAGAACCTCACTGTGCTGAACATTCTTATAGCTAGATTGTCACACCCAGCCTGATGACTTCCTAGCATAAATTCCACGTTCTAGAATTTTGAAGGCTTGCTCTGTATGTCGCTAAATTTCTCTCAGGAAAGGCTGCATCAATGTAGTCTCCCACTAGCTGGGCAGAAAGGGCAACATTTATAGGAATTCGTTTTTAAACATGAACGTCTGCCTAACCAGAACATACTCTTCTGCGAATGTGCTGCTGCTTGGAGCTTGGAAAGTTTATTCTGACCTGCCAAGTCCGTGACCACCAGCTGCCCAGTTCTGATACAGGCCCGTGGCCAAAGGAACACTGTCTGTACCCTGGTCCACTCCCCAAAGCCTGGGCCTCCAGAGACCTGCTTCCCCTGGGGACAGGCCAGTGCCTCTGACTCAGCCCTTTTGCACACTTGATATCCTGGCAGTAATAAACAATGATGATGATGGTAAGAATAATAATAGCAAACTCTTTCTATTGCGTTTTCTTGGTGTCTACCACTGTTCTAAGCACCTTACTGATATCAATTCTTAATCTTTCACAAAAACCTTAGGCAGCATTACCGTTTTGTGGATGGGGAAATGGAAGTTCAGAGAGGTTAAGTGATGTGCCCAAGATCACACAGCTTGGAAGTGGTGGAGCAAGACTCCAAGGCAGGGGTGTAGGTTGGGGTTTGAGTCTGCTCTGACATCTCCTAGCACTTTGCTCCGCTTCTCTGAATCTCTTTCTTCTTTTCTCCAGTGGTGGTGACAACTTCCTAATTATTGGGTACTGTGGGGAGCTAGTGAGAGTGAGTCACAGAATTGCTTCAGTAGTTGTCAAAGGGGGATGCTTCTGGCTTATTTTGATATTTGAGGAAAGAACTGGTCCTCAGAAACAAAATCTCTCTGTCTATGCTCTGCAAACAGAGTATGAGGTTGGGGAGAGGATCTTTGAGCAAAGGCAGCTGCAAGAAGGGGGGCTGGGGGAGGGAGTTAACCTGGTAGAAAGAGAGTGCTGCTAAGAGGTGCCAGTTGAAGCTTAATTTGCATGCTATTTGAATATCTATTTATTGGGGCAGCTTAAGTATTATGACTGATTTTTAACTTTTTAATTTTGCTTTCCTATCTACATTTTCTACCATAGAACATTTTTTTGTAAATAGAAATAAAAAGCAATTATTATGAGTCTTTAAAAAATAAAAAAGAACTCATCTAGAAGCCAGGGGAAGCCAGAGGCCCCTCACAGCCACTGAGAAATGTAGGTGCCAAGGAGCGGCATCAGCACTTCAGGTAAAGCTATTGGCCCAGCTGAAGAAAGGAGGGTGCTGTTTCCAGGGAAGGCAGGGGCCCTGGGATTAAGGAAAGGGGGTGGAATAAAGCCTCGGGGCTTTCCAGTTCCTTCCTCCATCAGAGCCTGGCCCAGTGACCCATGAAGAGAACATTTCTTGGCTGGTGACTGTGGGGTGGGGGAGGGGTGTGTGTGAAGCATGATGGAAATATCTAGTCTAGCAATTTCCAAACACTTCCCTGGACCTAGACACTCATGTGTGGTTGGATAAGACAGGGCCGCCTTTCAGAGATTCATAAACTATATTAGCAAATTCAAGGCCCTGATAAGTCCTGCAGTAAGGAGACCTGTTTGTAATTTTGCCTCATACGGTATCTTTGATAATCCTGGAACCCCTCCTTCTATTTATTAGACTCCTAGTGATATCTTAAAACATGCCATTTGGCAAATACTGATCTAGTCCAACTCCTTATAAAACCAAGGGTACATGTGAGGCCCAAGAGGTGGTAGGATTTGCCCCAGGCCACTCTAGAAGCAGATCCTGTCATCCTGATTCTGAACTAAGCAGGCTTAGCTTTGAATTTCCGAACTTGTTATGGAGAAGCAGATGATCTCAGGTGACTGTGTCTGGGCCTCAGTTTCCTCAACTGTAAAGTGGGTGTATCAAATCTATGTATATTTTCTCAGAAGTCCATGTGAGCAATCAGTGAGCCAACACATGTCAGCCTTTAGCACAGTGCCCTGCATGAAGAGTTTCAGGAAGAATGGGTGTGTCATAAAGTGAGGTAGGAGGGGAGACTGGTCTGACTTCCTACGTCCCTTGAAAATTGCTTTTTAAACGGAGCCCAGGACGTCAATTTGATTTTTAAAATCCTATTATAAGAATCTCTGTGTGTACTCTCAGGGAACTGGCATTCTGTCAAGTCAAAGTTGCTAAGTGCACAGCTGTGAAGCATTTTCAACCTAAAAAGGCATTGTCTTGTTTTTGTCTTATTTAAGCCCCCAATGACCCCATTTTACAGATGTGGAAGCTGAGGCTCTGTGACTACTCGGAGTCTCTTGGATTAGTAAGGTACTCAGCTGGGGTTGCAGACTGGAACTCCCAGACCCTATCTAGAAAGGAAAACGAGAGAAAAAGTCCTCCAGGTTGCACAAAGGTCTCCTGGAGGAGCCACAGGGTATGGGAGACCCTCCACCCAGGGGTGGAAGCCTCTGAAACCCTAATTAAAACAAAGACAGGAGAAGCAGTGATAATAATCACCTTGTTTGCAGAGTACCAGGCAGACATTTTCAGCTCCATCTTACAGACACTCTGCATTTATTATCATAGACTGTGCATACTTCATCTTCCCTACAGCCTTGCTAGTTGGATATTATTTACCCCCATTCTTTAGATGGGTAAACTGAGGCTCAGACCAGTGAAAAGACTTTCTTGTGCATATCCACCCAGAAAGTATAAACAGTGGTGGCGGGATTTGAGCCCAGGTCTCAGGGAGCATCTAGCAATCATTCATTATGTATGTGTATATGAACTGGGGCCTTACTTTGTGCCCAGCATTTTAATAACATCAACAACAGCAACAGTACCGATCCCTTGTGTTCTAGGCATTGTGTACGCACCTTATACGCATCGTTTTTTGTACACACTTAACATGTGTTGTTTCATTTAAGACAACAGTCCTCAGGCGGTGCAGCCATTTGAACCCCAATTTCCAGATAAGGAAACAAAGCACAGAGCAGTGGTTTCAGATGTCTGGCTCCCCAGCCAACTCAGGAAGCCCCGGCTGCCCCCTCCACCAGCATTAGGCTCCAGTGTGCCTCCTAGCCCACCACACCCTCCAGAGCCTCTGATGTTTATAATTCTGCCTGGGAGCCTTTGAAACTGCCCCCTCCCCCCGCCCCACCCCCGAAGGCTGCTCTGCTGGGGCTTGTCTCTGCCCAGCCTGTTTGCAATGGCTTTTATTGATTTTCCGGCCGGTAGAGCTTGCCAGGAACCTGCTTTTTAATAGAATGTTAATTGGGAGGGAAGAGACAGAAAGCTTCCCCCCTGCCCGCCTCCCGGCACTGCTCTGCTTCACAGGGACTGAGTGTCCATCTCCTCTTTCCTCTTCCCCCAAACATTCCCTTTTCCAGAATGGGATGTGGGCAGGCCCCGACTCTGCCGGCTGCTGACTCACGGCGTGTCCTTGGACAAGTCCCCGCCTGGGCCTCAGCTTCCTCAGCAGTAAAATGGGACTAGCCCCCTCCGCTTCTAAGGGCTGGAGTGAGTTGAGAGCAGGAATAGAAAAGTTGTAGCCCTTGGCACCTAGTAGGTGCTCAACATATCAATTTGCTTCTGACCTCCCAATTCCCCGACTTAACCTCTCTGCACTTCAGTTTCCTCATCTGTAAAAAGAAGAGACAGACAAGACCTGCCTCTTCTGCTCGTGTTCACTGAGATGCCACAGGTAAAGCTCTGAGCATGGTGCCTGGTAGACATTAAGCGCTCACTCAAGGTTACCACGTCACAGCTTTGTAACCGTGATTATGCCTCAGTTTCCTCATGTGGGACAAGGAGATGGTGTTCCCCTTGAAATCTGAGCTAGTTACAAACACCCCCTTCTGGACTGCGTCTTGGTGTTGGGGTGCATGAACTCCGTTTCTTCTTAGGTTTTTTACCCCTATATCTATTATTCTTTACATTAAATTCTGTTAAAACAGGCAGTGTGGTTTCCATTTCCCTGCCTGGTGGCTGGTTGATGCTGCACCCAAAGGTTAACATTTCTCCTGGGAGCCGGAAGAGAAGGGCTTTTCTGTAAAGGGAACCTTTATGGGTTGCATTCCTGAGCCCTGAAGTCACCTGGGCCATGCTGTCCTAGCGTCCCCTCTAAGGAAGCGTCCTCCCCACCCCCGCTCCCATTCTCTCCTCTTGTCCTCCGCCACTCACCAGACACCTCCACGTATCCGTCCTTGGTCTTCACCATCAGCTCCTCCGGCTTAAAGCTGTGCACGTTGACGCACACTTTCCAGGGCTCCCCGGGGAATGGTGGGGGGCTCCTGCCCTCAGCAGGCACCCCAAACCTGGTCATGGCAGTGGGCCCCCGGGGCACCATGCCCGACCTCAGGGTCCCCGGCCAGGCGGAGGAGAGTCGAGGCAGGGCCCAGTCAGGCCAAGAGGCAGTCAAGTCGTCGGGGAAGGGGTCCATGCCAAAGCCGTCGTCCAGCAGGCGGGAGGACAGGGGCGAGTCCCGGAAGGGGTCTCGGCGCCGGCGGCTCGTGTAGTGGCAGGGGAAGGGCATCTGGCCGTCAGCCATGGCGGCTGCTGAGCCGAAGGGGAAACCGAGGCTCAGAGAGAGGGCGCCACCGGCCCAAGGTCACACAGCAAGGTGAGGCGGGGGCGCCGGCCTTCAAGCGTGTTCTTCAGATTCAGAACCATCCACTGCCAGGGACAGAGGCACACGCTTGGCTGGGGTCCGAGCCCCCAAAGGCACGCTAGCCACCGAAGGTGACCTCGGTTGCTCCAGCCGAGTTCTCAAGGACCCCTCTGCACACAGCCTCTCCGGAGATCAGCCAGCCGCCACTGTCCTCCCAAGGCGTCCAGGCTCCCGGCCAGAGCCCCCGAGTGAAGCCGAGAGCTTAATAAGCCCGGGACGCAGGCCTAGAAACTTCTCCTTGCTTCTCGTGGGCTGGGCGCCTTCTATTTATTGCTTCTGGGGGCTGGAGGCGGGTTCTGTAAACGCCTCCGGTCACAGGAGTATTCGGAGGTGATGAACCAGCCCCAGAGAATCCGCTGAGGGGACAGCCGGGCTCCCCGGGGCTGGGAGGGGCCTCCACGCCGCTCGGACTCTCCTCCCCGGCTCGGCGCAGCCCCGCCCTCTCGGCCGCTCTCTCCCGGAGCCGCCCGCCCCGAGCCCGGCACCAGGGCCCGGCTATTAATAACCCTGCCTGGGGGAGGGCTCAGGTCACCCTCTGGAAATACCTTCCTCAGAGCCTGCTGCGTCCTGCCTCCTCCCTGGCGACCCGGGGAAGGGGAGGAGAGAGACTCCGGAGCGCAGGGGACTTGAAGGCAGATGGCCCTGGGTTGCCATCCCCTCTTCAAGCCTTTAGCATCCGCAGGCTCTCAGTGCTTGCCTTCCGAGGGGAATAACATTCTCCGCAGGTGGCTCTGAACTATCTGCTTCCCCACCTGTGAAGTGGATGTAACAGTAGCCTCCTGACGGATGTGTCATCCTCCTTAAAACATGTGGCAAACCATCACTTTTATATTTTCAATGTTGACTCTCAGTTGCATAATGCTTGCTAGGTGCCAGGCTCTGTTCTAAATGCTTTACACACATTAACCTGCTTTATCTTCACCATCAATCCCGTGAGGTGAGGGTACCACGCTGATCTGCATTTTACAGATGAGGAGGCTGCCACGGGGAGTGGTCCCCAATGGCAGCTTCTCTTACGGTGAGGACAGTTAAGCATGACAGTTATCAAAGGTGCTGTGTTCAGGCAGGGTTTCTGGTCTGATTTTCCAAGCCCAGAGAGGGCCGGTTTGCTAGATTCTTCTGCCCCTCCCATGTAGCTTAGAGAATGAATTTGTAAATTATCCTTTGACCTCAGCACCCCTAGAGCTTGGGTTTGTCTTTGATCTGTGTCCAGCAGGTGTGCAGTCTGGGGCTTGCCATTGACCCCTCTCTGGGCTTGGGGTCTGGGTCCTGCCATCTTCATGGGGTGGGTGGGGAGGGGGGTTAAGGAATTCAGTGAGTCATTGGTTGAGAAATCAGTTCGGTATTAAGCAGGGCACACATGAGGTAGTTTGCTAAAAATAATAGTATGGAGGATGACAGCATCCTCATCGCCTGCTGTCCCCGGTGCACCTGCCACAGGGCTGCACAGCGGCAGACGCTGTGGCCCTAAACTCTCACAAAGGCACCACGGGCGCTGTCACCATGCCCATTCTGCAGGTGAGGAAGCAGAGAAAACAGAGCCTGGGCCCGCTGCTGGGGCGGGGGGTGGGGCCTGGGTAGGAACCTGCAAGTCTGTGCTGAGCTGACCGACCCAGACACCGCTGCCTTCCTCCTGGGCCGAGAGAGGGAGACGGCAGCACCCTCATCCCAAGTGGCCGGGGTGAGATCATCGAGCTGGAAGCTTCAGGCTGATGTCACAGCGGGCAGAGAGGCCTCAGCTCTCTGTAATTGCAGCAGGGCGAGGCTGGCTGGGTGTGGAGCCAGGATGGGGAGAATCACTGCATGGCACACAGAAGAAGGCTGGCCCCGTCTGCAACTTGGGTGGGGGTTGGGGGGGTTTCCGAGCCAGGGTGGGGGTGGCAGGATCCTGAGGGAGTGAGTTTTGTGTGTGGGCTGGAGTGGGTAGGCTTGGGCGTGTGTGTTTCTGTGGGGATGCGGCTCTGTTTCTTGTTTATCTGTGCCCAAGTCTGCTGATGGGTGTGTTCTAGAAGACTCTGCTTCTCCTTCCTCCCAGACTTCCCTTCCACAAAGCCTGGGGAGTAGCGGGGGGACACACACTCAAGGACCTCATCTACCTTCTCAAGGATGATTGCAGCTTCCAGGCCCGCAGGAGGGAAGGGTCACGGTGCAGCTAGGAAATAGCAATGGCAATCATTACCATTTATCTGGCACTTCTACAGGCTCAGACAGTAAAGAATCTGCCTGCAATGCGGGAGACCCGGGTGGGGTTAAGGAATTCAGTGAGTCATTGGTTGAGAAATCAGTTCGGTATTAAGCAGGGCACACATGAGGTAGTTTGCTAAAAATAATAGTATGGAGGATGACAGCATCCTCATCGCCTGCTGTCCCCGGTGCACCTGCCACAGGGCTGCACAGCGGCAGACGCTGTGGCCCTAAACTCTCACAAAGGCACCACGGGCGCTGTCACCATGCCCATTCTGCAGGTGAGGAAGCAGAGAAAACAGAGCCTGGGCCCGCTGCTGGGGCGGGGGGTGGGGCCTGGGTAGGAACCTGCAAGTCTGTGCTGAGCTGACCGACCCAGACACCGCTGCCTTCCTCCTGGGCCGAGAGAGGGAGACGGCAGCACCCTCATCCCAAGTGGCCGGGGTGAGATCATCGAGCTGGAAGCTTCAGGCTGATGTCACAGCGGGCAGAGAGGCCTCAGCTCTCTGTAATTGCAGCAGGGCGAGGCTGGCTGGGTGTGGAGCCAGGATGGGGAGAATCACTGCATGGCACACAGAAGAAGGCTGGCCCCGTCTGCAACTTGGGTGGGGGTTGGGGGGGTTTCCGAGCCAGGGTGGGGGTGGCAGGATCCTGAGGGAGTGAGTTTTGTGTGTGGGCTGGAGTGGGTAGGCTTGGGCGTGTGTGTTTCTGTGGGGATGCGGCTCTGTTTCTTGTTTATCTGTGCCCAAGTCTGCTGATGGGTGTGTTCTAGAAGACTCTGCTTCTCCTTCCTCCCAGACTTCCCTTCCACAAAGCCTGGGGAGTAGCGGGGGGACACACACTCAAGGACCTCATCTACCTTCTCAAGGATGATTGCAGCTTCCAGGCCCGCAGGAGGGAAGGGTCACGGTGCAGCTAGGAAATAGCAATGGCAATCATTACCATTTATCTGGCACTTCTACAGGCTCAGACAGTAAAGAATCTGCCTGCAATGCGGGAGACCCGGGTCAGGAAGATCCCTTGGAGAAGGAAATGGCAACCCACACCAGTACTCTTGCCTGGAGAATTCCAAGGACAGAGGAGCCTGGTGGGCTACAGTACATGGGGTCACAAAGAGTCAGATACGTCTGAGCAACTAACACTTTTGTTCTAAGCACTTTATGTATATTAGCTCAGCTAATCCTCCCTACAACTCCATAGGGAAGGGACTTTTATTATCCCCATTGAACGGATGGGAAAACTGAGGCACATTGTGAGGATATGTGTGTGTCTTCCTCGTGTCTACATGTCCAGTGAAATGGCAGAGGTTTGGCTCCCGACTCCTCTGCTCTGCTGCCTCTTGCAGTCATGGTGACTGCTCACATTTTCTGAGCACCATGTACTCGGCCCTGTGCCCAGCACTTTGTTCAGCACCTCAATGAATCTCCAGGGTTCAGAGAGCTGAAGCCACCTGTCCTGGACCACATAGCTGCGTGAGGATTGGAACTTGAGCCAGTGGGGCGTGGGAGTCTACAGTAATTACCAGAATGGGACAATGTTGCCCAGGCCCTGTTTCGGTGACCTTCCTACATGCCTTCTGCCCCGTTCCCCGTTGGAGGCTTGCTGTATTTGTGGCTCAGGCCAGCCTTCTGCTTTGGGAAGCTGAGCAGGGCGGCAGCTGCTGGCCCTGCTGACGGGCACCCTGGAGAGGAGTCAGCAAACACACATGGAAAGTAGTCAGCAAGCCCCGCGTGTTGTCAGCAGGCAGGTGAAAGTATGCGGTCAGCTCCGGGAAAGGCTAGGGTGGGGATGGGGCCTCCAGGCTGGCTCTTGGGGAAGCCAAGACCCTGGTGGGGCTAGGGAGGGGGTGATGTGAGACCCCAAGTCCTGGAACAAGGGTTCTCTTGGCTGCTGTCTTCTTGGAGCTTTCACATGGGAAGGGCCACAATTAAGCCTCAGAAAGACTGCCCGGGGGGCGGGGGGCCGCTGACATCACTCTGCACTATGGAAAGTGGGGCCCTGGGAGGAGAAACGGCAGCCGAAGTTGCGCAGGTAGTGCCAGACGAAGACCCAGGCTTGTCAGCTGCCCGATTCTGGGCTTCTTTTCTTTCCACTGCAGTAAGAAACCCAAGTTCCTCCCTCCCCAGGCTTTGCCCCTTCACCTTCAGGTCCAGCCACGATGGGGGAGGGGGTGCTGTGGGAGCTGAAGGGGGTTGTTCTGTGAATCCCTCTGAGTCATGGCTTTCTGGATGTCATTTATGCCTAAAGTTTCATCTACAACTCCAGGGGACTCTTGTTCTGGGTGCAGAGGGAGATTCTGGCACCCCTTACATTCACTCAGCCTCCAGGTCCAGGAAGACCCGGCTCTGCATTCCCTCTCTTGGACACCCCCAGAGCCAGCTCATTCCCAAAAAAATAGGGAGCAAGTACGACCATGTCTTTTTTCCTTCCTTTTCTCAGCTCCTCTGTGAATGACAGAAAGGAAATTCCCAGCATCTTCAGCTCCTTAAGGCAGGACCCTAGGGTATCTTGTTCCCAGCAGCATCCCCTGTGCCTAGAAGGATACCTAGTGCATTAGCAGGGAAAAGGAAATCTTGGCCCAGTAGATAACATAACATCATCTCATAACATCTCATAACATCATCTATTGTGTCTGAACTGCCTCACTTACATGTGATAGACTCTACACACAGTGACAGTACTGGAATATTCACTAAACTTCCCTGAGTACTTAGAAGGTGCCAGGAACCAAGGGGAATGCTTTCCAAGCGTGTTTTTGTTTAATTGTCACAACAGCCCTCCTCGAGGGTTTGCACTATCATCACCCCCATTTTACAGATGAGGAAACTGAGGCTTAAGGCTTGATGTGACTAGTCTGAGGCCAAGGGGAATGCTTTCCAAGCATGTTTTTGTTTAATTGTCACAACAGCCCACCTCGAGGCTTGCAGTATCATCACCCCCATTTTACAGATGAGGAAACCGAGGCTTAAGGCATGATGTGACTAGTCCGAGGCCACCAGCCTCTGGGTTCTGAACCCAGATGTGTCTGAAATTCAAGATCAGTGCTTTTTCTTCTGCCCACACAAACACATGATTAATAAATAAAAAACAACCCACGTGGTCCCTCCCTAAACCAGTCCATGCCTTCCTCCCATGTAGGTAATGCTTCTTTATTAAGCTCTAGCTTCCTCCTACCATAGACTCCAAAATTCTCTCCATACTGCTTCCTCTAACCACCTCTAAAGGTAATTATAATAATCCTAATAACAATGTAAATAGCAAAATGTAACATTTTGTACTAGTTGTGCTTTTTGTATCGACTTATTTAATCCTCAGCCAAATTGCTCCCAAGTTAGTGTCATTATCTCCATTCCCCGATGATACTACAGATGGAGCACAGAGAGGTTAAGTGACCCTTCAAGGTCACAGAGCTACTCCACGGCAGAGCTGATATTAAAAATCCAGGCAGGTTGGCTCCAGAGCCTGTGCTCCTAATCACTTCATCATTCTGTGAATAACAACAATCAGAATAACAAAACAGTAATGATCCCACCATTATTCCAGACATGTTAAGTGCCAAGCTTTGCTAAATGCCTGGTATGTCTTCTCTCTTTTCATCTTCATAACAACCCTAGAAGGCAGGATATTGTTAAGCCTAGGATATTGTTAACTCTGTTTTATGTTGAAACGTCTCAGGCATAGAGTCAGATCTGTGCTGATTGGTTTCTAAGTCTGTACCTTCAACTGTCCAGTGAGCCGGGCCACCTGGCACCCACTGTGTGCCTAGCCAGAGCACCAGCTCTCCAAACCCAGCCAGATCCAAGAGACCACAGCTGACCTGCAGGTCACGGCCCACCCCTCCCTCCACCTTCTCCTCGCTGGCCCTTCCTCTCTAGAACTTTCTGACAGTCCTTCCAGACCTTCTCAGTAGAATGACACCAGAACACACTGATATTTGGGAGCCTGGAGGCTGCCTGGGATAAGCCTTTTTGGTATACATCAGACCCTGATTTGAGTCCTGTTAGCTGTGCTGCTTCGGGCAAGTGTCTTAGCCTCTCTGAACCTCTGTCTTGCCAGCTGTAAAACAGGGATGATATTACCTATATCACAGGGTTATTGTTTGCACAGATTATGAGGGGGACATGGTTGGGGAGGGGGATGTAGGGCCTTGTCGACCCCACCAAGGAGTTAGACTTGGTCCTGAGCACTTTGTTTTTTAAATTTTGTTTTGGGCTGCACCTCGAGGCACGTGGGATCTTCGTTTCCCAACCAGGGACTGAACTGTGCCCCCTGAAGTGGAAGCTTTGAATCTTAACCACTGCACTACCAGGGAAAGTACTTTGAAGTACTTTGAGTACTTTGAAGATCCACTGACCTGTTTGGAGAGGGAAGGTGATGTGATGAGCTGTGAGTTCTAGAAAAATCAGCAGCTGCTTATAGAGAGTATAGTATGGGGCAAGACTCCAGGGAGGCCAGTGAAGAAAATTGCTGCAGCTGAGGAGAGGCAAAGGTGAACACAACCCTTAATATAGTAAAGAGAAGCATCTTGAGCACGTGATTGGATGGGAGGGGAGGAGAGGGTTGCATCAACTGCATTGCCCAATTTTTTGATCTGGGCAACTGGGTGGATGGTGGTGTCATCCAATGACATGTGAGGATGAGCAGATGAGGGGAGTGAAGAGACTCAGTTCGTTCATTTACTCATTGACTCATTCACTCTGTATTTATTAAGTTCTTATGCACACAGCACTAGCCTGGGGCGGGGGGCGGGGGGCGGCGTGTAGAGAAAGGAATGAATAAGGCAGAAGTCTCTGCTCTCACATCTATCAACAAGCACATAATCAGATCAACAATTTAAACAATTTTAGACGCTGAAAAATTTTACAGAGGAAGTGAAGGCTGTTGGATATGTTTCTGATCTGATTTCCTGCTCCCATTCACCCCTGAGCTGAAGTCCCTCCCAGTGGCTTTCTTTCTGCCCTTGGGACAAAGGAGTCATATGTATTTCCATCCAAGGACCTTCCCACCGCCTATGATCCTTCTCCCCAGATCTCCGCACTTCTGGTTTCTCACTTCATTGGTGTCTCTACTTAAATGTCACTCACTCAAACAAACCTTGTCCTATCATGTTCTCTCACATCAGCTGGGTTCTTTTTCTTCATAGCCCTCGCTACTAACTGACAGTGACATCTCACCACTCTGTTGTTTTTTTTTTTTTTAATGCCTCTTCTATTAGAACAAAAACTTCATGAGGGCTGAGTGTGGGGACTTTTGTCATTTAGGCTCTGTCCTTGGCACATAAAACAGAACTTGGCACATCGTTGGGATTCAATAAAATTCCAGGCACTTGGTAGGTAGCAATGACACCACTGTGGTTGCCCATGTGACTAGCCTAGCCTGTGTGGTCAATGAGCTGTGAGCAGAAGTGATGTCTGTTAATTCCAGTTCAAAGCATCAAAGCACTTACTATAATTTACCCCAGGGAGATCCTGGCTTCCTGAAAGCAGGACCTTCAGGTGACTCCTCCTTCCTTAGCACTACGTTCACCAACTCATCAGTGAGGGGCATCTCCCTACTGGATGAGAAATAAAGTTATGTTCGGGAAGACTGTGGAATTGGGGGTTTCTTCGTTAACCCTGCATTGTTGTTATTGTTCCATCGCTAAGTCGTGTCTGACCCTTTGAGAGCCCACGGATGCAGCACACCAGGCCTGCCTGTCCCTCACTATTGCTTCATCTTCAGCATCAGTCCTCCCAGTGAATATTCAGGGCTGATTTCCCTTAGGACTGACTTGCCTGATCTCCTTTCGGTCCAAAGGACTCTCAAGAGTCTTCTCCAGCACCACAATTCAAAAGAATCACTTCTTCAGTGCTCAGCCTTCTTTATGGTCCAACTCTCACAGCTATACACATGACTACGGTAAAAATCACAGCTTTTATTTTACAGACCTTTGTCGGCAAAGTGACGTCTTTGCTTTTTAATACACTGTCTAGGTTTGTCATAGCTTTTCTTCCAAGAAGCAATTGTCGTCACCATCCAGGGATTTTGGAGCTGGAGAAGAGAAAACTTGTCCCTGCTTTCACTTTTCCCACTTCTATTTTCCATGAAGTGATGGGACTGGACGCCGTGACATTAGTTTTTTTCATGTTTAGTTTTAAGCTAGCTTTTTAAATCACCTTTTCACCCTCATCAAGAGGTTCTTTAGTTCCTCTTAGCTTTCTGCCATTAGAGTGTTATCATCTGCATATCTGAGACTGTTGGTATTTCTCCTGGCAATCTTGATTACAGCTGGTGACTTATCCAGTCTGGCATTTCGCATGATGTCCTCTGCACAGAAGTTAAATAAACAGGGTGACAGTATATGGCCTTGTGGTACTCCTTTCCCAGCTTGGAACCAGTCAGTGGTTCTGTGTAAGATTCTAACTATCGCTTCTTGACCCACATAAGGTTTTCTCAGGAGACAGGTAAGATGGTCTGGTATTCCCATCTCTTTAAGAATTTTTCATAGTCTGTTGTGATTCACACAGTCAAAAGCTTTCATGTAGTCAATGAGGCAGAAGTAATGTTTTTCTGGAATTCCCTTGCTTTCTCTATGATGCAACGAATGTTGGCAATTTGATCACTGGTTCCTCTGTCTTTTCTAAACCCAGCTTGTACATCTGAAATTTCTTGATTCAAGTACTGCTGAAGCCTAGCATGAAGGATTTTGAGCATAACCATACTAGCATGGGAAATGAGCGCAACTGCCTGGTAGTTTGACCATTCTGTAGCACTGCCCTTCTTTGGGATTGAGATGAAGAGTGACCTTTACCAGTCCTGGCATCCTGGTCTATTCTGATGAACAGTCTTCCAAATTCTGTCCTTTTGAGGGTGTTAGTATTGCTTCAAAAGAACTTTCTTGGTGCCAGTGTCCTTCTGAGGGTAAGCCATTCTATCTCCTCTATGGAGAGACCTGGCTGGGAAAGTCGTGTCTATTCCTCCTGGTTTGGGACACGTGTGCCAAGTGCCATTATGAAGCGTGTAGCAGAGGGTCACTCTGAAATTTTGGGGGGAGAACTGGAGAGTCTATAGTCTCGAGGGCCTTTCCCCATGTATCTCTGAGGTGAGAGCAAGAGCTGGTTTGACTAGTTGGTGACCATGGCACCAGGTAGCTGCTTTGGAAACAGTTTTTTTTTAGGTCTGGGAATGACAGCTCTTAGGAGGAGGCAGCCCAAGAGGGTTCCCACGGTTTGTGCTGGGAGTGGGAGAAAGATTGGAGTCACTGGGGAGGATGTACAGAGGTGGACAAGGAGATATATAAACAAGATACCTCCTTCTCAGGACTGGCTTAGTTTCACCTTGAATATGAGTTACAATGGGAGAAGGCAATGGCAACCCACTTCAGTACTCGTGCCTGGAAAATCCCTTGGACAGAGGAGCCTGGTAGGCTGCAGTCCATGGGGTCGTGAAGAGTCGGACACGACTAAAGCAACTTAGCAGCAGCAGCAGCATGAGTTACAATGAACTATAGCTGAGAACAAGAGAGTCAAAACAACCGTGACTGAAAGAACAGAGAGGCTTAGTTCTTCCTAATGTTAAATTCCAGAGACATTCTGTCTGAGCTGCCTTGATGTTGCTGCTCCACAAAGTCCTTAGAGCCTGACACCACCTTTCCATCTCGCTACTGACACCTTTCCGTCTGGCTGGCCCTTCTTTATGGGCTCCATTTCCAAAGCCATCTCACGGACCATGGAGCCACCCGAGTTCCAGCCCCCACATCCACATTCCAGCAGCAAGAAGGAAGGGATGAGAAAGAAGGAAAAAGCACACAAAAAATCTCTGCTATAGAAATTTCTGGAGGCTACCATACAAAAATTCTGCCTTTTCTCATTGGCCAAATTAGCCACATGCCCACCCTAATTGCAAGGGAGGATGGGAAATGCAGTCTTTATTCTGGGCAGCCATAAACCCAGTTAAAAATTGGGGTAGGGGTTTATTACTGAAGATGAAAGGGCTATAGGAGACACCTAGAAACTCTGCCACATCTTGAGAGAGTAAAGATAGATTTTGCAGAAGATTCCTAAAGATTTAAAGTTGGATTCCTTTCGAAAACTGGTGGGAAATATGTCATTCTCTGCACCAAAATGCTGATATTTTCATACATAAAAACTTCGCGTGGGATGTCAAATGATTCAGACTCTCTGAAGTCAAGCCCAGGAGGTCATGGATTCCCTCAGGTTAAGATTACTTATCCAGAGATATGATTTGAGGTGAGAGAGACTCCTAGGAGAAAACATCCTCTGTGTGTGTGTGTGTGTGTGTGTGTGTGTGTGTACGCTCATTGAAACCCCATTCCATTTGGCAATGTGAATGTATTTAATGTGGTTGCTATTGTTTAATTTGGTTTTAGATTCCAGAGTAGATTGTTGAAAGGACCCAGTGTTCCACCTTGAGAAACTATTGGACAAGTCTTATTGGCAAGAGGAAAAAAGATAAAAAGAAGAACTGCCTTAAGTCACCTGGCCACAAGTTGGTATAATTATAGGAGGTTTAGAGGCAGGATTCGGAGGAGTGGAAACTTCTGTTGCTCTGGGTACAGATGCTGAACGGTGCCCCGTGTCTTTCTACTAGTGGGTGGATGTGAGAACTACCCTGGTATACAATGTTGACAGAATGTCAGGGTAGGGATACATGTGGGGAGATCGCCAAGTTCTTAGGAGACTCTGCATTCTTCTAGGTGGAGGAGATATTTATGGAGGGCAGCAGCTGGGAGCACCGCTCTTGAGAATTTGGTGTTCGAGATGATGAAAGGTGAGAAGGGAGGCTGTTTGAGCTTTTGCCAAGGTGACCCAGAACCCTCCTGGAAACTTATCGTGAGGGTATCTAGGCAACTCAGCCAGCCTGCACCCAACCCCCAACATTTTATGATCAGTAACAGTGACACTGACTCAGTCAAGCCCTGGGCTAAGTGCTTACACGCATCACCTCTATGTATCTCCACGGCACCTTTATGATACTGACACTTTCATTGTCCCCGTTGGAAATGCAATGAACCCAACACTCAGAGAGGTTAAGTCGCTTACACAGAAACACACAGCTAGGAAGTAGCGGAGTCGAGCTCAATTCTAGGTCTTTCTGACTCCCAAGTCCTCACTCTCAACCACTGCCTTTTAAAAATATACCATCTATTCCATCCCAGGACTTATACCCCAGAGGCTCACACAGTGCTGGGTGAATAGTAGGTGCCCACATCTGTCCGCCTCACACCCCATGCTGCCTCCCCTCACTCCCAGGGAGGGAAACAGCCCCTAGTGAGGACAGCGTGTGCACAAGAGATCCCTGTGTGGGACAGGTCGCTGCTTTTGTCCACCTAGCCACACTCCCCACCCACCCCTCCCTCAACACGAAGTAAAAATTAACCAGCTTAAAAATGCATGGGAATTGGAAGGGTAAGGCGCAGAGCTGGCAACCCCAAGCAGATTCAACAATATGGCAGCCAGCCAGGGGCCAGCCTGGCTCTCCCTGCGGGGCATACAGGAGAGGGGGATGAATGAGGTAGACAAGGCTTCGGACCTCTTGGAGATGGACGGCGATCATGTAAACAAGTAAACACACTAGTTACAGATAGTAATAGCGTTATGGAAGGAACGCAAGGGTAGGCAGGGACAGAGCCAGACTTTAGGCAGGTGAGGTCACTCCTCCGCCCGCTCCCGCACCCAGGCACCTGCTCCTGCCTGCCGTCCCAGCCCCCTCCCCCCCCGGGCCCCTTTTCTGGCCTGGTCAACTCCACTCACTTCCCAAGCTTTAGCCCTGATGTCAGTTCCTCTGGGATGCCTTCCTTGACTCTCCAAGGCTGTTTTAGGTGTCCCTTTGAACTCACCCTCATTCTAGCGTCCAGTGTGTGCCACTTACTATCCATGTGATCCGAGGTCGCCCGACTGTGCCTCAGTTTCTGCATCTGTAAAATCAGCCTAAAATAGTACACGCCTCATAAGGATGTGAAGATGAAATCACATAAGTCATTTGTGTCAATGCCTGTGAAGTGCTTGGCATCATGCCTGGCACAGAGCAGGTCCCCTACAAGAGTGAGTGTTTTTGGCCTGTGTTCTCTGTTCCCGTGATGACAACTCGTACCACACTTAGGATTTCAGATCTGTTTGGCAGGTGACATTTTAGGTGCCATCTGACTCGGAGGTTCTCAACCCTGGCTTCATAGTAGAATGACCTGGGAAACCTTAAGAAAGACTGCTAATGGGCAACCACTTTTAGGAATTCTTATTTGGGGTGAGAGTGGGACTCGAGTATGGGTAGTTTGAGAAAGGTCACAGGCATGGAGGCAGGACTGAGAACCACTGGTCTAAGCCGAATCAGGTGGGGTAACTAGGGCCCAGAAAGGGCTTGATTTGCTAAGGTCAGGAGGCAAGCTAGGGACCCCTGCCTCTCGGGAAGTTTTATTTTCTGATATTACCCCCACCCCTGCTTGTCTGAGTGCCTCCACCCAGTGGAAGGGCTGTGTGCGCCCCTGGGGCTGCAGAAGGTTAGGGTGGCCGCTGCCTCTGCTCCATCCCTGGGCAGTCGCCAACCTGGCCTGAAGGAGAGGCACTTGTGGAAGCGGGGCTGTCCCCGCTGGAGACTAGGATGGGGTGGGGTGCCTGTTCAGGCCGATTTTAGGAAGAACAAACCCAAGGGTTCCCGTAACCCAAAACTGGGAGTCAGAACACAGACAGAAGGGTAAAGATCTCCACGGCTGGCCACCTCCTGCCACACATGTTTTCTGGAAAAAGTTTTCAGGGGCCCGTAGAGAGGGCTAGCTCCAAGTTGATGGGGTTCATACCTTCTTGGGCGGAGAGGTACAGCAGAAATGGCCCCGGAGCCCACAGACCTCAGTTCAAACATACACTAGCTACACGAACTTCTCTCTCTGAGCCTCAATTTTCTGCTCTGTCAAATGAAGCTAAATGGGGTTATTAGCTAAAAACAAGTTAAGGTATGCAAAGGGCTTGGCACATGATAGTTGATCCATAAAAAGTATTAATAATTATTACTATCATTATTTACTGATGAAGTCTCAAAAGAGGACACTGGTGGTTGCCTTAACCAAGCCAGTTTGGCAAGAAGGAAATCCATGTGGGTGGTGGGAATAGGCGGTGGCGGGGCAGGGAGTGGTGATGTGATGTGATAGTTTTGAATCTTTCCCAGGGAGGTAGTCCCATCTAAGATTCCCAGGGGAGATTTCTGGAGGGGTGGTGGTAGCCTGTTTTCTTTGATCTTTCCTCCTGAGCTAATTAATAACCCACTCACGTGTAAACAAGGGACTGAAACAACCTCCCAGTAGCCCTGGGGGTAGGGGTGAAGGTGGAGCTGAGTCACATCCTCCTCTCTGGCCCCTGGGATGTTATCCTGGGATGATATGTATTGTGCGTGTGTGTCTGTGTGTGCGTGCATGTACACAATTTTTTTGGACCCATATAGTATTTGAAAAAAGAATGAGTTTTGAACATTTTAAAAATCAAGAAATTCAATCTAAAAATTCAGATTCTCTGGATAAATTGAGAGACATGGCAGCCCTGAGTTGAGATTTCTCCATGGCAACCGTGCACTGGGCTCCCTGGCTCCCCAGAGTCCCAACTCTGTCCACTTCCTCACCGGGCTGCCCTGTGAGTGTTTTCAACCCCTGTTTTCTATGGCAAGAAACTTTCCCATGGGAGAGTGAGAACATTTCTGGAGGCCTGCACTGGGTCCCGGGGGCCCCACTGTTCTGAGCTGGCTGCTTTAGGCTGTCTTTCTGCGCCCCTCCCGTAGCTCAGGTTCGAGTTAGAAAAGTCGTCACGCTAACCCGCACTGTGCTTTCCACGCACTCAGTCTGTTGTTTTGTTTTCTTACCACCACCATTCCATTTGGTTCCCAGAGCAGCCCAGGGAGGTCGCTGTTGCTGTCCCTGTTTTACAGATGAATAACCCAAGGCCCAGTGGGGTGTGGTCCTTGCTCCCTGGCATACCACTGGGGTCCACATTAGAATTCAGGTCTTTGGACTCCCATATCTGTGCCCTGGACTGAGGTTCCTCCTGACCACGAAGACCTCAGAGAAAAAAATTTTACCGAAGAAAACTGGCCACTTACTGCATGAGCAGATGTGCTGTGGGGCAGAGCAGAGAACAGAGGTGTCTGGAGTCAGTCCACTTGCAGCCTATCATGGACTCTGTGGTCTTGGGCTGGTGACTTTGCTTTCCTGGGCCTCCGTTTTCCTCTTAGTAGAAAAGAGATCTTAACACCTGAGATAGGTGGTGCCAAAGACGAAGATTAAAAAGGCTTAGGGAAAGGTGGCTGCTACGAATGTATACGTGAACCCAAAGTACTCACAGGCTTGCTTTGAAGAAAGGAGCCAGATGAGCACTGGGGCAACGTGTGGCACACAGCAGGTGCTGCTTCGCTGGCTCCCGTCCCCACCTCCCTGCCCCCCTCCCCCTGACTCTGGGCACCGTGTGTAGACAGAGGACGCTGGGCCAAGGATGAGAACACCATACCATGGAACCTTTTATTAGAACAGAGACATGTTTTGTACAGGCTGAAAAAAAAGCCAGAAACCCCGGGAAGGTTATGCTTAGCTGTGGACACCAGATACTGAACAAACCATGGCCGCTGCGTCACTGGGTGGAGGACAGGGTCCCAGGATGCCGGCGGACACAGGGGCTTCTCCCCCTCTGATGTGGGCGGGTGGGCAGAGGCCGGCTGCTCGGGCTGAGCTGGGCTGCTGGTGGGTCTCCCAGGCTGGGGTTTTCCAGATGGGAGTTCCAGCCCCCGATGTGGAGAAATGGCCCTGGGGTGGATCAAGCCCCTCCCAGGGCTGCTGTGGTAGATTCTGCTGGGTCCTTGGCCAACGACTGCTGAAGGAGACAGCTGGGGATCAAGAGAGAAAGGTAGAGCACAAAGAGAAGTCCTCACAGCCTACGCCCGGCAAGAAAGAGCTGCCAGGGAGAGCATGGGAAGGGCATGGGGGCGGGCAGATCGGAGCTCAAGGGAGCCTGGGCATGTCAAGCGCCCCCTTCCTGGGCCTCAGCCTTCTCATCTGAAAAATGGGTCACGGCAACATGACTAGTCTCGCTGGCTGGTGTGAGCAGCTGCGCTAAACGTGGCCTGACACAACGCACAGGGTCTGAGATCCGGAGCAGGGCGGTCATCCAGGCCTCTGCTTTGAGTATGCTAGATGGCTGGGCTCGGAGTGACGTTCAGGCTCACACAGAGGGCTTTCTCAGGCCACAGAAGTTCCCAGGTGCCAGAACCTGGAGGCCTCCTGTTCCTGCCAGGACTCAGCTGCTCCCAACTCACTCTGCAAATTAAGTCCACACCCTGCTTCTTTATTTTCCTCTGACCCTTCAACCTATAGTCAGCAGAAGACACAAAGGATTCTACATCTGACGGTCTGGAACTCACCACCTCAGAGTTAGAACCCTTTCCTCCACCCTACCAAGAACACTTAGGCCAAGATCCATGTCACAGATGATAAGACTGAGACCCAAGAACCACTCCATTTCACCCAGACAGACACATACAGGCAAGAGAACCACACAAGAACGCTGTTCCAGTCTCTTTGGCTTGGCTCGTTAGAAGATGAGGCATAGCTTTTCTTGGCTGGAGAAAAGGAATTACAATTTTCATTCTCTTTTTTTCGCTCCCTCTCTCTTCTTCAAGGAGTTGTGACTTTTTAATAGAAGTTGGTTTGTGCACAGGCATTTCATTCTTCAATTAATTTCCATCTAAATGAGGTTTTCCTGGAGATAACCAGTGTTTTAGTTCCATTTGAGCTTAATTTGTATGACTGAAGCCTCCGTTTCTGCCAATTCCAATTTGCCGGGTGATTCTAGCACTCATTACCTGGGCGAGAACGTCCCCACCACAGAGAGTGGAGCTGAGAGACAGACTGATTTCTAATAACATTTCCAGAGAAGAGGTGGTCTCTCACCTCTCCCAATACCACTCAATAAATAGGAAATAAGTTATTCATTAAGCCACGTTCTGATGAAGGGCCCCCATCATGGTATTTACAATGCAAAACAACTACCAACAAAAAACAAAATCAAAAAACCCTCAGAAAACCGAGAATAATGCAAAACAACAGCCACAAACAGAGGGGAGATGGCAACCCCATCGGTATCACTGGCCCATGGGTGCAGAGAAGGAAGGGGATGCAACAAAGCATTGCTCGATTGACGCTGTATCTACCCTAATGTCCTCAGCTGGACACCGTAGGCCAATGGAAGGGATGTAGTCTGAGGATTCTGTTTTTTTGTTTTTTTTAAATCAGACACAATTTTCTATTCAGTTGGAAAAGAAAGTAAAGCACATGAGGCTATTTTGAATATTTGTGGAAAGGAATACAGCAAAAGAAAAGATAAAAATGAGACTTGAGAAGAAAAAAATGGACTTTCAAACCTTTGGGAGCACCCCAAATATTCACCTCTTCAAGCAAAGCCTTTGGAAAGGAAGATGGGTCTCGGTAAGTAAAGTGATGGGGGCTCTCTGAGACTGAGAGCCTCGAGTCTTTCAAACACTGTAATTTGTGTGTTTTGCTTCTGAAAGACTGACTTTCCGTCAAAGAAGGGAACAGATGGAGACAGGAATGCAGTCCAACCTGGATCAACTAGAATGTTCTTGGGTGGGGGATTTGAATTCCCTTTTCTGAATCCACTAATGGGAGTTCACACATTGCTTTTAGGCTTTATTCTCATGATTGAGAACCTCCTAAAAATGTTTGAGGATATTTTCCTTTTTTCTCTAAGTCTCAGTGAACTCATTAGGTTTTTGAAGAATTGCCCAGGCCCCAGGTCAGTGTTCTGGGTTGTATCTCAAAAACTCCTCCACTTCTCAAAGGTGGAAACTTTGGCCCAGAGAAAAGAAGCAATTTGCCTCCACACATCCAGGGACTATCCAGAGCAGGAGGATCAAAGGGCTGCAAAGGTCAAAGTGTTGTTTGACCTCAAGCCACATCTCCCTCCCGTTTCCCATACTACTTTTTAAATAAGTCCTCACCATGAGCAGGTTTCAGGCCGTCTGTATCATCCCCTGGAAGCAGAGGTGTACTGAGGGCGAAGGAAGCAGAGAAACAGCAGCGCCAGAGGCGGGGTGACAGTTAAATAAGGCTCACCAGTGCCCCAGCAAGAGCTTTATTTTTGGATGGAAAGAAAAGGAAATGTAAAGGAAATTTGAGAAACACATCAAGTGACAGGGAAGGGCAGATTTTCTCCCAGGAGGCATTTAAGTTCTTGCAGGCTTTCCCAGACTAGGGGTACTCCTTTGCTAGGGTTAGAACAGAGTAAAGTCACATTGCCAGGGAAAACAATGAGGAATGTTGAAAAAGTCTCACCAAACCCAAAGCCGGACCAGGCGAGCTGGCCATGCCGAGACAGTGAAGAGTGACTTTGGAAAGGGCGGGCACCCTCTCTACTCAGCTGCTAGTGGGTGAGAGAGCCAGGGCTGGTCAAGACCTCTGGATCCTGGTTCCCAAGACAGGTTTGAAATGGCCTTCTCGAGGGGGTTGGGGGCGGGGGGAACCTCTGGCTGCTCCTTCCATTTTGTTTCTTTTCCAAGTTCAGAAATAGTAGTATGCTCTCTCCTGAGGTCACGAAAAAAGGCTTTTGCTTTGGGTTTGTCGCTCTCTCTCAGGATGGCTGATACCTTGTCACTAGGGCAACCCTGAGCTCACAGGAGATGGGGAGAAATTAGCTAAGGGGGTGTTCAGAAGCATGTGTAACTTCTACGAAAACACTTAGCTTAGGCTCAGAAGAGCAAATGACCTCACCCACTACTATATTCCCTGGAATAAGGGTGAGACTCAGAGGTGCACATATGTCTCACACGGGGTGCCTCACTAAAGGTCTTTCGCAGATGATTTAGACTCTGAAGCTTTTGCCTTATGTGCTAACTTTAGACTCTAACCCTCATGTCAGCTGTGACTCTACAGTGTCAGGTCAGCACCGTAGCTCATAAGCTTCTTGACCATTTTCATCTTTCTGGTACCTCAGTTAGGTAACTGGTAGGCAGGGGACCGGGGTGCAGGCCTGAACTTCACCCAACTTGGGCGCAGTCATGAATCTTTGGCCTGAAGTGCTTCTGTGCTACCTCCAGTGTGTTCCAAGCTTAGAACTCTGTCTCTCCCCTTCAGGAAAAAGGCAAACATCTCCACCCACATCCAGCCTCTCAAATCCCGTCCATAGAGACACGAAGGGAGAAAAAAGAGAGATGCATAAAAATACTTTAGAAGTTTCCCCTCCTCCCCAAACACACATACACCACACACACAGATATACACACCCTCTCCATATAAATAAATAAATACTTGAATACTGCTAATGGCAACTGAGAGAAAAAGAGGGTGAGGCAGAGGGAATCCCATAAATAAATAAATAAACATAAATAAATAAATAAGAGGTTAGCTAGGAGCCCCAGGCAAAAATGGTCCCCCAGAATTGCGTGGATGAAGGCAGTCGGGACGGGGGCTCTTGAGTCTTTCACTGCTGTCCTGCTAAGGAGGTTCCGTGGCTCCAGAAAGCCTTTGTTTCCATGAAGGGAGAATGGAGTCCAGTTCCGGCTCCTGGGCGGGGAAGAGGGTTATTTACAGTTGCTGTACAGGCCTTCCCAGGGCACCTGCCCCTGCCCCAGGCACCTGCCATCAGGCCTTCTGCAGTGACCGCGCTGGCATCCGTTGGTCCTGGCTGGTGGGGGGAGGGCAGTTCTGGGCCCCATGGAGAGGCCAGGTCCTCCGCTGCTGCCCCGGGGCCTGGCTCCCCTCTCCTGCTGGAGGGAGGACGTCACTGCTTCTAAGAAACAGGATCTTCCCCCCACCACCCCGCAAATGTTTCCCCTCCTCGGGGCACAAGGGATAAAGAATATTTGGTTCTCCGCTTCCCAGAGCCCCAGGTTCCAAAGCTGGGGGCTGTCCCTCTCACCCTCTCCCTGCACGCCCTGCCCTGCTGCTGTTGCCACCACAAACTGGAACCTCTCCGCAAGGCTCCGGAAAGCCAGTCAGCTGGTGAGGGGGATGCCCCAGAGTTTATTTTAGGGATCTTCTCCCTCCTGCCCCTGTTCTTAGTGCCCTTCGTGGGTGAAGCAGCTGGTGGTGGTTGTGTGCTGCAGATCAGCTTACCTTCCCTGCCCAGCCCTGGGCGGGGGTGGGGGGGAAGCGGGTGAGGGCAGAAACGAGGGTGGGCTTCTCCCAAGCTGGTAAGAACTCTGGAAACCAGCAGGAGCTTTGGAGCATCTAACCTCCTTTCCCCCAGACTCTCTGAATTTGGATCTTTCCCCCAAACCTGGGCTGCTGTGCCCTATCCTGGCAAAATTCCCGAGGGGCAAAATGGGTGCCTTAGGCTGAGGGTGGTAGGTGGGTGAGAGGGTGCTTGGCTGCACTGGGTAGGATCCAGGGTGCCCTTTCTGGGCAGTGGGGAGAGGGCAGGCAGGCGCCAACCGGAGGGTAAGGCCAGACTGGCTGGCGCTGGGGACTGGCAGCTGGCCACGGCACTGGGGAATGTTCAGCAGATGGTCCCGTAGAATTAAGCTACTGGGCCCGAGACAAACTTGGGAAGTGGGGTTGCAGACCCAGCTGTCCTGACTGGCCGTTGTGTCCTTTCTCAGAGGTCGCAGGGTCCCTGGGAGCCACCAAGAGGCGTTTTGTGTAAATGGCGTGGTGGCCTCTCCATGGCTAGAAACTGCTGGGCCCCTCTTCCCGACCACAAGGAGATACTGGGAGCAGTGGGCTTATCCTCCCTCCTTCTTGCTTCTAGACTCACGACAGAGAGTCCATCTCCTAGCTCCTGACACCTACTACCAAGTGAAATGTCCATGTCCCCTAGTCACGTGTCCCCCTTTCTAGGACCCAACAGCCTTTCAGCACTTGCTCTGGCCTATGTGGAGAGCTAAAACTCCTGATCCCCTCTCCTGGACCTGAATCACCCTGCTCTCTTCTCATATCCATCCCTCACCCCATGGGATCCATGGGGGTCCATACACGTGTAGTCACGAGGTTGGATGAGAGGAGAACGAGGGCAGATGTGATAAATACCACTGGTCTTCGGTATGCAGCCTGGCATTGGTGGGTTAGCAGAACTCTCTCCACATTTTCCTGGCCAGACCCAAACTTCTGAGTCATGGACTCGCTGCTCCTTATAAACCATTGAGGCTTTTCTGTGCCAAAAGAAGGTAGTCTTCTCCACGTGCTCAGGCCTGAGCTGAGCCCAGCGGGTGTGGTGGAGGCTCCCAGCGGCTCCACAGCGAGGCTGAAGCCCCCACACCCTCCTTTCCTCCTCCCCAGGAGAGCAGGGAGGACAGGGCCTGGGAGCCCTCAGTGCTGTCTGTCACCAAGGAGAAGGCAGGGTGGGCGGGGAGGGGGGGAGGCTGCCAGAGTGCAAGGGGCCCCACAGGCAGTGGGCTCACGGCAGGGCCCTGGCTTAGCGCCTTGTGCTGGAGTAGCTGTCTGCTGAGCTGTAGCTCCCACTCCGACTCCGGCTCCGGCTCCGGGAGCCCAGGCTGGGGCTGCGGGAGCTGCAGCTGCTGCTAGTGAGGGTCCTGCTCCGGCTGCGGCTGCGGCTGCGGCTCCGGGAGTAGCTTCGGCTAGCTGAGCGGCTGCTGCTGCTGCTGTACCAGGAGGAGGTGCTGCTGAGGCCGCTGGAAGAAGAGGGGCTGGGCCGGTAGTACGGGATGGGGCGTTTCCGGGCACTGCAGAGATCAGAGGGGGAAAGTGTCAGGGCAGGACTCCTCCCAGCCGCAATCCCGGGAGCACAGGCATTGTCCCAGGAGACACGTCCCAGCTCCTTAGGGGGAAAAAATTCCTGTTACTCTTCTCTCAAGGAGGTGGTCTCAGTCTAGTGCTGATATGCTTTGAAAAGTGATAATCTCGCTTTTTTAACATCTCAAGGGCTCAGAGAGAGCATCCAGCTGGCCACAGAATCTACATCTCAACTTTAATCACAGTTTTGTTTTGCTATTTTTATTTTTACTAGAACCTTCTATTTATGGCAAAAGAGGTTGATTTTTCTATTTATTGTAGTGTATCAAGTTTCGTTTTGAAATAAATGTATGGACCTAAAAAAAAAAAAGGCGTATCTATTTAAAGAAATTTAATTAAGCAGTACACTTAATCAGACAAGGCAAAAGTGGTGGGTGATGGAAGCTTGGAAAACACGGATTCACTCAGGTGGATTATTTGGGGTTGAGTACAGAACCCAGAGAGCCTTTGGAAACACCAGTCCCTTTTTCTTAGACTTCCTCCAAGTCCACTCCAAGGATACCTCTGAAAGTCAAGGCAGTGAGTATAGGACTCCCACCATGTCCCAGGCCAAGGCAGGCTGTTCAGTGAGACATCTGAGAAGATGACATCATTACCTTGCCTTACTGTCTGGGGCACAAGCTCTTTTTTCTCCTTCAGGTCATCTCTAGTGAGGAGGCATGGGCAGCCAGGGTTCTCCTTTCCTTGTGGGTCTCTGGACTGAGTAGCTGACCCTTGGAGGACCAGGAGGAAGACCCACCAATTTTCAAAAGCCACTTTTAGGGCAGCATTCAGCCATTTTCTCCATTTCAAGGCCTGAGGATTCTCAGACTTCAGGATTCTCTTCTAGGGCTTTTCTCATCTAAGGCTTTACCTGTTACAGAAATCTTTACCTACCAAGTCTGACCATTCAGTCCATCACAATGGCACACAGTGGGTTCTAGTGCTCTGCATTTAAGTGTATAAATTGCATTCCTATCTCTTTGCCTCTTTTCATTTTATCCTTTTGACACTTCTAGGAGTTATTTTCTCTAGCAGTTCATGGGTGGAAAAACCTAAGATACTGGGAGGTGAAGAGACTTTCCCAGCTCACCCGGCAAGTGACACAGCCAAGATTCCTCTCCAAAATACTGGTCTTCCCCTTACCCACTAGCGCACCCCACTCCCCCACCCGCTTCTGGTACCTAAACAATACCGTTCGCCCTCTCTACACTTGGTTCAGAGTATACAACCTACGGTTGCATTCAAGCCTTGCATCTGGGCGCGTGGGTCTAAGGGTGGAGGTCTGTTGGCACTGCCTGGCTCCACCCCCATGCAATGTCCTCATTCAGTTCCTTGCTTGTGTCTCCCATTGCAAGGCCAGACCATTCTACGGCCCAGCCCAGCAAGCGGCAACCCCGCAGCTTCAGCAGGTTCCGGCCACACCCGGTTCCTCAGGCCGGCTCCACCCTTTGGCTGCCACCTCATTCTAGCCCCGCCCACCGCGCCCGCCCCCTTCTGGCAAGCCCTCTGGGTGGTGGGGTGCCGACTCGCCCCAGGCTTTGAACTGAAAGCGGTTGGGGAGGTCCCTGAACTCCTACAGTCCTGAAATGCAGCCCAGAGGAGGCTCCAGCGGGTGGGCGGGGGGGAAGGGAGTGCAATGAGGCGGAGGTGGTACCGGGCTTCCTGGCCTCACCTCGTGATCCTCCGCGCCTCCAGGTGGCTCGGGGAGTCTCTCCGGCGCTTCCGCATGGGCGAGTAGGACCGACGTCTCTGCCGAGCTCGCTCGCGCTCGCGCTGCTGCGAGTCCTTCTCGCTGTACTTGGGGTTCCGCTCCCTGAAGGGGTAGGGTGATGGGGTGGTTACTGGGGAGCTGAGGCTGCCCTGGCCTTTTCCGTGTGAGCGTGTGGGAGAAGGGCACCCACTCTGCCCTCCTGCCCACTTGACCCTGCTGGGGCAGGGGACAGGGTCAGCACTGGGCCCCCGGGGAGGCCGGAGGGAAGACAGCATAGCTATGGGAGAGTCTACGTGGATGACTGGCCACTGAGGAGGGGTGTCAGCCTTTGAAGGTGGGCATTGCAGGGGTCAGGATATGAAGGTTAGGTGGGTGGGCCCAGGTGCCGAGTAAGAAGTGAGAATTAGGGGCTCTGGATATAGGGATGTGGGGTAGTACTAGTTGTGTGAAGAGGCTGAGGGCTGGGGATATGAATTCCGGGGTGTGGCTGAGGGTTTGGGGTGCAGGGAAGTTCTGGGGACCTCATCGCCTCTCGGATAGGACGCAGGGAACCACTAGGAATGCTGAGTCATCTTCCCATCCATAAGCGGGCGGGGCTTGACCTGAGAGGAACTGAACAGAGCTAGGGAGATGCTCCAGAGAGACGATGCGGGAGAGGAGTGAGTGAGGGAGTGAAAATCGCTCAGTCGTGTCCGACTCTTTGTGACCCCGTGGACTATACAGTCCATGAAATTCTCCAGGCCAGAATTCTGGAGTGGGTAGCCGTTCCCTTCTCCAGGGGATCTTCCCAACCCAGGGATCAAACCCAGGTCTCCTGCACTGCAGGCGGATTCTTTACCAGCTGAGTCACCAGGGAAGCCCAAGAATACTGGAGTGGGTAGCCTACCCCTTCTCCAGCGGATGTTCCTGGCCCAGGAATCGAACCGGGGTCTCCTGCATTGCAGGCAGATTCTGGACCTGCACAAAGGAGCATGGCCGGAGGTGGAGCCTAGCTCGAGGGGGGTGGGGTCAGTGCCTGGGGGCAGGCCCTGTACCTGCTGGGACTGTAGCGGGAGTAGCTTGGGCTGCGGCGCGACCTAGAGCTTCTGCTAGGCGGGCTTCTCTTGCCAGACTTGGAGGAATAGCTGGGAGAGCGCGAGGAGGACCTGGAGGAGAGGAGACAGCCGCTGAGGGGCCTGCTGAGCTCCGCCGTGCTTGCCCTATCTGTCTAGCGTTTTATTTAGCTGGTCACCGGGCCTTTTTATTTCTGGAGGTCAGGCAGAGGAACCCAAGCCCTTACCTGAGGATGAAATCCCCTCCCTTTTGGATGGTTAATAATAATTATTATCAACAACTTCCCTTGATTGAGTTCTTCCTATCCTGGCCATTTAGGAGCTGTGTTGCCTTGGGTAGGTGATTTCACTTCTCTGGGCCACTTTTCTGATCTGTAAAATGGTAAAAGTACTTACCCAATTAGAACTGTCAATTAAACAAGTAAATTAGGGTAAATTACTTAGCATTTTGTGTACAGCCAGCACACAGGAAATGCTTATTATTATATGATTATTTTGTATTTTACTATGTGCTGGATTTTGAACTAAATGTTTTGTGTATATTATCCCATTTAATCCTCAGCACTTCCTAGGGTTAGGCTCTGTTATCAATCCCATTCTATAGATGGGGACACAGAGGCAGAGAGAGATGATGTGATTTGTTCAAGGTCACTCAGCTAGTAAGGGGTTTGAACCCACTGTCTGTTTGGCTACAAGATGCTCCTGACTTCTGCTGGATGATGCTGTGTTACTTTCCTCTATGCTGTTTCCAGACTTCTTCCCTCTTGCTAATGCCTCCCACTTTTAGAGAAACCAATCCCTTGGTTTCTCCACCAGTTTCCCGGAAACATCTACCCTGCTTCCTCAGTCTTTCAAGTAATTTTCATTTCACAATTGATGACTTGATCTGCTAGTTGTTCCTGCTAGGGTTGGGAGGGATTATGTGGCCATGTCTGTGTTCAGTGGGAAAGAGCACAGTGGGATTAGCAATGTCTGCCATGGGCACAGGGATGAGTAGGGGGGACACTATCCAGAGTTTTCCTATTTCCAATTTGAAAAGAAGTCTTGCTCTAACTTGCCCCCACCTACGTGTTCCTTAGTCCCTTCCTACTTTCTTAGGCGATCATAATAACTATCGCTCTGGGACTCTATTCTTACATACTGTCCAGGGTGAGGAAAGGAGTGTGGACAAGGAATAGGTCCTGGGTCAACAGTGTCCAGCTGTGGCCCCCGAAAAATTTGCTTTTTCCAACTTGCTCTTTCCCCATTTATTGAGAGACGTTAGTAAAGGGTGTGAAGATGAAACATGTTTTTGAACACTTTGAAAGGATGTCAGGCATTTCTATCCACTGTGGTACATATTGTTCTTTTTCTGTGGAACCAGATGAGTCATTTTTCATACTTAAAAATCAGAAATAACTGCTCTTCCAGGCAACTAGTTCAATTTTTTTCTTTTTTGTTTATAATGTAAAGGAACAATTTCCCATTTTCATCTGTCAGGGAGCTTAGAGTCACATTGGCAGCACACCTCCATAGTCTCAGTACCGGTGGGGGACTGGTTCCAGGAGCTCCTGTAGATACAAAATCTGTAGATGCTCAAGAACCTTTTATAAAATGGCAGAGTACATTGAATACACTGGTCTTTCATAAACAGGGATGTGAAACTCCCAAGTACAGAGGGCTGACTATACAGAAAGGTAGGACCTGCCATTGGGAGTTAACCTTCTTCCTGATTTAATTCTATTTCTCTCTTTCATTTTCTATTTTGCCTGATTTTTTCTTCTATTTATGTCACTCATGTTGAATTCCTTGCCCCCTTATTCTGAATGAACTGGTCTTGAGGTAAACACCTACATAAGTAATTGTGTTTTGATTATATGGTTGCAACAGAGAAACCATCTGGTTGCTGTTGAAAGTTCTTGTTTGTAGAGGGACGCTGGACTCCATGAAGCCATGGGCTGGTTAGATTGGATGCAGTCTTCCAATTCCTGAGGTCTCATGTCTCTGCATTCTGCTATATCATTCCACATGAGAAAATCAAGTAATAACCAATGTTTATTGGCATTGAGTGGTAAAATGCAAAGATAGGCCCAATTCCTCTCCCTGTATCCATGCCCCTTGCAAGATGACTTTGCAGTTCCTCCCACTAAGAGGAGCATCCCTTGCATCTATCTGGATTGGTCTTGTGACTTGCAGTGGCTAAGGAAATGGTTGAAGAGAGCATGCTTGTTCTAGGCTGAGGACTTGCATACTACTGCTCTCTTTCGGAACCCTGCCATCATGTGAACAAGCCCAGACAAACCTGCTAGAAGATGGGAGGCCACATGGAGCAGAGATGAATCAGCTGGGGTCATCCAAACAAGCCAGCCCCCAGCCAACCCACCAGCTGAGTCCAGCCCAAACTGCTGACCCACAGATTCAGGAATGAAGTCAAAACTCACTGATAAGGATGCTACATTTGGGGGCAATTTTTTTTTTTTTGGCTGTGCTCCATGGCATGTGGGATCTTAGTTCCCTAACCAGGGATGGAACCTGTGCCCCCTGCAGTGAAAGCACAGAGTCTCAACCACTGGACCACCAGGGATGCCTTGGGGCAATTTTTATGCAGCAGAAGATAGTTGATACACATGAGTGGATCCTCATGACAATAACAACAATCAAAACTGATATTATGTTCCAAGTACTGATTTAAGTGTTTAATAGTCCTCAGGACAATCCTTCAGGGTAAGATATATTACAGTTCTCATTTCAGTAGGGGAGGACACTAAGGATCAGAGAGGTTAACTGACACCCAAGGCCATCAGCTAGTAATGGATAGAATGGGTATTTGAACTCGAATCTGTTCCATTCCTGTTCCTTGGGGGTGAAAGAACATCTCTAATTACCCTAGCTAGCTGAAGATTCCAGGTCAAAACTGCACTCACCTTTTCCCAGAGGAGGTGGATCGGCTCCTGGTGTACCTGGGGGAGGCTCTGGGGTTTGGGGATCGGGAGGAGTGGCTGGAGGAGCGTGTGCTGGCATAGGAGGAGCTTCGGGAGCACCCTCTCATGGGGGAGCTCCGGTCTGTGGATGGGACCAAATTGGACTTCTTCACCTCGGTGCATTCCAGACACGGTGACTGAAATCCTCTGCATGGGGGAGAACCACTGTTAGCACTGGCCTGCCCACTGGTCTGGGGGTCCATAATGGATTACTTGTTTCTCCTGGAATAGTCCTGTTCCCTTCCTTGTCTGCATGCCTTAGAACATTCCCACTGCCTGGAACCCTGTTCCCTTTCCTCTTCATTTGACCACTCCTACTCATGGTTTCAGGCTTTTGACTCCCTTCGGTTTGCTTGTGTCACCTCCAATGTGTTATCACAACCCCCAGCCCCAATGCCTCCCCAACCCCCAGATGGCTTGCTTGGTCTTATAATTGTTATCTCCCTCCACCAGACACCAAGCTTTCTGGAGACAGAACTCGTGTCTCTCTGGACACTGTATCTCAGCACCTAGGACAGAGCCTGAGACATTATGTCCTAGGTCATCAATAAACAGCTGTGGAATAAACATGCTGAGCCTCTTAGCATCCTGGGTGCTTCACAAGCATCATCTCATTTATTCCCCCAACAACCTTAGGAAGTTGGTACTATTATTACCTCTTATTTACAGAGAAGACTCAGAAGGGCAAGTTGCTTGCTCAAGGCCACCCAGAGTCTCAAATCCTGATCTGTCCAGCTCTGAAGCCCATGTCCCTGGTCCCTTGCCAGCCCCCGATTTTACTGTCTATGGTTCCCCTGATTTAGAACTGATGTCTCTTCCACTCTGCCCTCTGCCCATAGCTGACATGACATAAACAGCCATGGGTTTAAAGATCATTTATATTTCACAGTGAAAGTTTGGGTCTAAATTATTTAATCCTGCTGTCCATGTAGATCAGATTAAGCAGGTACCTGCTAGATGCTGTTCAGGCTTAACTCCAGTTCTGGTGACACAACTCTGTTTTCAGTCCTGGTACCAGTCCTTATTAACTGAGTTTCTTAACTATTCTGAGCTTCAGTTTCCCCATTAGCTAAAATAAAGTTATAATAGTACCTATCCCACAAAGGTTGTAGAAGGAGTTAAGGAAGATTATCTGTGGAAAGCACCTGGCATAATACCTAGTATTTAGTCAGGGCTCCATAAATAATAGTTTCTGTTACTGTTGTTGTTATTGCTGTTCTCAGTATTTCCTGCATACTAGCTTTAAAGTAAATACTGTGGTACATTTTTAAATGATAGTGACTTAATGTTAAGACTTTCTTGTGGAATTATTGATAAAACTGACATCTTTTTTTTCCTGCCCAACTTCCATTCCTCCTTCTGATTAATAGTACCCTGCTTTCCCTTCAGAGAACCAGACTTCCTTCAGTTTTAGTGTACACAGGAAGATTCATTAGCTCTGATGGTGGCATGTGACAAATTCTAGCCAAGAACACAGCATCCTCTGGGCAGTGTGTGTGGTCTTGGGTGAACAAGCTGGACTAAGCAGAGCCGATGAGCATTTGCCTTGATAGTTTGCTGGAAGTTTGGGAAAAGAGGCATTTCCCTTCCATTGGCTGGCTAGATTGACAGGATGTTAACTGGATGGCATACTTGCCAATGTTTTGGGATGATCTGCTTGAGAATAAAGCCAAGAGTGGGAAAGCAGAGCTGAGAGGAATAATGGGAAAGGCAACTTCTCCATGACACATTTTTGAGACCCTGGAGCCAGCTATACCTGAAGCTGATCTTGATTTTTTTCCCCCAAAATTATGCTAATTTCTCTCTTTTGCAAATAAAAGTCTCCTGGCTTTGAGTGCGTGTGTGTGTGTGTGTGTGTGTGTGTGTGTGTGTGTGTGTGGCGCAGTGCCAGGGTGAGAGGCTGAGATGGTGGCGCTCAGTCAGAACTCCTCCTCCCATCCAGGCGCACTGACCTTGACTCTCTGCCCCTGCTGGTGGGGGAGAGGTTCTCCAAAGTGGCCCCCTTGTTCTGGGGTGAGGAAGTGGTGAAGGAGTTCCCTGAATCAGAGGTGTTTCCACTGTTGGGGTCCCGGCTCTTGCTTAGGCCCCCACGGGGGCTCCCCTTCTCTTGACCCCGAGACCTGGATGAGCTGATTTGCGTGGAGGGTGGTGAGGAGGTGTCATTGCCTGAGTCATACTCCTGGGAGCGTCCTCGGGAGGTGGTGAGCGGGCTGGCTGTTTTGGTAAAGAGGTCAGCAGCAGACCCCGACCCAGTGATCTGAAAGCAAAAACACCCGTTGGACACTGCTGAGTGCCGGGCCTGTGGGTTGCATCTAAATAACCAAGAAATGTTTACCGTCATGATGCACTGTAACGAAAGGAAAGAGAGAGGAGAGGAAAGAAGAGACGCCAAAAAACAAAAGCACAAACTCCTGAGAGAATACCACAGAAAGGAGATCTTTTTTTTTTTTTTTTTTAACCCCCTGCTAGGATAACTGGAAGATTTAGGTATCATGCAGAGAAAAAGCATGCGATCCAGATTAAACAAAAGAAAAAGGAAATAATACAAAATTTCTAATGAATTAACTCAAACAAAAGAGACAACTTAAAAAGAAAGGGGGTGTGTGTAAACACCCTTAACCTAAAACAACAATAAAAATAAAGAAAGGTAGGGGGAAAGAAAGGAAGCTATGGGCCTGAAAAAATACATCTTGAAACTTAAAAACGACAAAAGGAGATAAAGCCAAAATTTTAAATGTCAACCAAATCTTCAATGAATTTGATTTTTTTTCTCTTAAAGAAAAAGTTGCCCAAATAGAACCCTAAACAAATATCACATGGGGAAAAGAAATGAAATAAAGATGAGAGGGTTTTTGTTTTTAATATAAAGTCAAAGTCACAAAATGATATTTTAGTAGTTTTCAACTAAAGGGGAAAAGAAAGGGTGGGGGGACAAAAAAATGGAAGTCAAATTGTCTGACTGAAAACAAACAAACAAAAAGCTCTCTACGGATATTTGCGTGTGTCCTTTCCCCCTGGAGAGGTAGCTAAGGTTCTCGAGTGGCTTCTAATAAATTCTCTCATGTCTTTGCGGATTATATCCACTTACCAAGCAAGAACTCCTCCTTTAGTAGGTAGGTAAGGTGTAAGAGAAAGGGAAGAGCGGGCAAGGTGAGTCCATCATTAGAGTCGCAAATGACAAGTAAAAACACACACCTTTCTGTACATCCTCACACTTGGCCCTGAACTTTGGACTTCGGGTTTTCAGTGTTCTTGACAGGTGAAGCATCACTTCTGGTTGGCTTTCTCAGTAAGGGGACCTCAAGCCATCAACACTAACCTTGTCAGTCCCTTAACGCCCAAGTTGGATCAAGAAACCCTTGCTGACAGTGCAGATGGTGGCTAGAGTTTGCATCAATCTGAGATGTCAAGATGGGGGGTGAGGCACAGGGAGGGTGTGCTTGTAACAAACAGCTTTGGGAGGGGCTTGGAGACTGGCTTTGGGGTGACTGGGAATGCAGAAGGGCCCCCAGGATCCTGGGTGTGGCTGATCTAGAACAGATGAAGAAATAAAGGAGATGATGGAGAGCCAGCCCTTCGGAAGGCTATAGAGTGTTTAGAAGTATAATGGATGGTTTTCTTTAAACACTCAAACCAGTCTCAGCTCAGATGACATAGTGGGCTTGGTTCTGGTCCTCATCAATATACAATGCTTAGCTGTGGGCAAGAGGGACCTCGGCCTGGGTCTCCTCCAGTGACAACCATTCCCATGGGTCGAGAAATCTGTGGGGCTGCCTGGAAACCTTTCCTTGAGATTAGTCTTTGGACACCTGAAGTCCCAGAATTCTCTGCTTAAATGGCTGCTGAGTCCCCTTCCAGGGGCTCTTCAGGCTCTCATGACCTATTCTCCCAGGGATAGACCATGCTTCAAGTGTGCACATTTGTAGGTCCAAACATGTCTATCTGAATGGAATCTGGATGTTCAGACTGAGGTGTCCATGTGCATGTGTGAGAGGTCCGTCACGGTGATGAAGCAAGATGTAGGGGGAGAATGGGAGGGACCAGGGCGTTGGGGCAGATTCTCGCCACACTGTCATGTTGTGGTCCGGCACTCCGTGGGGTCCAAGGCTCTAAATCCAAATCTGACTCTCCCGATCATTTCAAGGATATGTTTGCCAAGATAGGAGAACATACTTCATCTAAGTTTGCTGTCTTGATTTAAAAACATTTAGTGTGTGGCTTCTCCTTCTATACTCTTGTCCCAGGCCCTGCAAAGTATTAGCATAGGTCTCGCCATCAAAAGCCTGCTTCCCCCACCCAGTTTCTCCCATGAACTTTGAGCCTAAAGAAAGGGGCTCTAGGGATTTCTTAAGGAAATATTTCTGTCTTCTCAGCAACTGGTCATGAGGGTGAGATACAGAGACACTGGAACAGTGAAAGTAATAGCAATGGCTTCACCAGCTCAGGATATCAGCTCCTGGAGTTGGGGAGGCAGAACTTCCTTTGCAGATTCTCCCAAGAGGCTTTGCACACCGACAAGGTGATGGTCCAGCTTTACCAACTTTCACCCAGTGCGGCTGCCACTTCCCATTTGACAGTCTGGCTAGTTTTGCTCTGGGACAAGGGATCTTAAAATAAGGTTGCCCAAGTGGGGCTTTCTAGTGTGAGATTTCTTTTAAAATTAATATAAAGATCCCTTTTCCATTCAGCTCCCTTTTGTCTTCTAGTTTGCAGGTTGGATGCCAAATCGTTACCACCTCTGTGAGTTCAGTGTTTACATGTGTATTTCCACCATCTCTGTCAGGAATGAGAAAGCATCACACAAGGCAGTTGGACACTGGGACCTGGACTCTCAGGCTGGGGTTTGGTCTGGGCTCATGGAATCTTTGCCTCAGAGATGATGAGTGTTTGGTAGCCAGTGTATCGCAAGTGATTCAGGTAAGCCCTTCTTGAAGGAAGCCAGGCTGGACTATGAATATAATGGATTTCATTATCTTGTGGCTTGCTACCTGGAGGCATCCAGGCCAGGCTTTTCTCCACCCAGGTACTCATTTCCACCTTGACTACTAATTTCAAAGCATATGTCCTGGTGCATCATGGGTACCCAGGAAGAAGGACTTCCTGAATGTAAAGCCCCTCAAGGCTAATGGATATAGACAGGGACCTTGCCTTTTTCACATTCTCAATCCCATACACTGAGCTCACAGTGACACTTTCAGTGTCCCTCCACCCGACCACAATCACTATCCACGCGTAACAGAACTGAGAATGGTATAAGGCATCATGCTTTTCTATCATTGCCAGAAAACAGAGATAATCGTACTACTGAAATGTCCCCACTAACTTGACCCTATGCTAAAAATACCAACCTCTCTTAAAGTTCCATTTCTTTGAATGAACCTAAATTCTTTGACATGTGTGACAGTGTCCTTTACAACCCAATCCTGTGTTCTTCACAAACCTCATCTCTTCCATACAGCCCCTCCCCAATTTTGGTTTGTACAACCTTAAGGCAATCAATTGGGAAGTTTTCTTGGTTTTTCTACCATATCTTGCTTTCCCAACCCCAGGCCATTTGCACATGCCATTTCCTCTGCCTAGAACATTTTCCCCCTGTTCCTTACTTCACATGGATAAATTTATTCATCCTCCAGTTTACATATCACCTCTTGAAAGCCTTCCCTGAGTCCCAGGCCAGGATAACACAAAACTCTCTATTTCATTCATTCTTTCATTCTGTCATTCATCCATTCACTCATTCAAAAATGAGTGGCTTTTGTCTGCCATAACACTGTTACTGGATGGGATAATTACCTGTCTCTATCTGGATGGGCTGAAAGTTGGGGTCTTGAGACCAGCTCAGGGCTGGGCATGTGAGCTACAGAGAACCTCTATAATCAAGTTTTAGGTCCAGGTCAGTGGCAGAGAGAAGGAAAGCTCTCCCCCACAGCCCTCCTCGGGCCTACAATCTCAGAGAAAGCAAGAGTCTATAGATGCTCAACAGCGTAAGCTCCAGGCTAAGGTGAGAAGCCCCAGACCTGAGGAGCCTTCCAGATGAGACAAGCAGTGCTGGGTCTCTTTACTTCCTTTGCCACCTTCTGCTATTCTGGGAGGTCAGGTTAAAAGATAAACTGGATCTGGTCTTTTGTACTCAACAGGGCTGCTGGCCCATGCAGTGGGTGCTAGAATGGTGTTCCTCCTGGGTGAGGAAATCGAAAATGGTGCCCCTTCTGGTCAGACAAATTAGAAAGAAAGATACACCTTTCTCTGGACTGAAGCAGCCCCATGTCTGTTTTCATAGCTGGCTTGACAAATGGAGAGTCAGTGGGGTTTAACTCCAAAGCCTCTGGACAGGGCACAACTAGCGTAACGACATGCCTGGCAGGTCCTGGATACACAAATCTTGACCTGTTTGACCTGCTCTAAGGATTACTTTGAGGGTTGGGGGAAGAGGTGGTAGCCCAAAGACGTTCATTTCTGTTACCTTCAGCTGACCTCTACTTGGTTGTATCTTTACCAGTCTTGGCAGGCTCGGCCCCTGTTTCCAGATGATAGAAATATTTTCATAAACTCATCAGGGATGTCCAGATTGTTTAATGACCTGTTAGTCTTGGATCCCTCCTTCTCCAGAGGAGGGAAGATATAGCTCAGGGGGGCCAAAGGCAGACTGTAGTGTGTGTGTGTGTGTGTGAGTGTGTGAGTGTGTAAGGGGGTGCCATGACAATGCAGAGGAGCCCTTCAAGTCAAGGACATAGTGACAGGCAGACAACAGAGGCCTCTGTGCTCTTGCCTCCTGTCCCTAAGTGTCTCTTTCCTTGTCAGATACTCACTTCCGCTCTGCCACGGAAGAGGCAAACCGTTGCCCACTGGACGCTGACATGACAGGATGGCCCCCCTTGCTCCTCCCTGTCTTTATTTTGATAACAGACCTCTCACAATTCATCTTCTTCTTCATCTATGGGAAATTTCTCTTCTATGCACGTGACTGCTCTCTGCTCCTATATCCCCATCTTAGCTGCAAAGCGGTCCTCAAGAGGCTCACGGGGAGGGGTCATCCTAGACCCACTGTTGTGCAGGAACACTGCACTCATGGCACTGGGGACCCCTGTGTAGGGCCTGGGACCCTCTTACCGGGTTTCTCTTCTGTGGTCCACTCAGAACCCTTCCTCCATCTCAGTCATGTCCTTTCCATGTCTTCACAAAGGCCTATTTTGGGGGCTTTGCACAAAGATTCAGCCCCTGTAAACTTTGTTTAATCAGAAAGTGAAATAACACCTGTCTCCATATGGATCCTCCTAGAAATTGAGACAGGAATTTGCGTGCTGGCAGTTTATTTGAGACCAAGGAATCTTATTTGAGGGGCAGTGAGCTGGGGGAGAGAAAAGAGAGAGGACAGAACTGGCTCCGGAATTCATCTCAACCAAGGAGGAAGCTGGATATTTATACACGAGTTCCTCACCGCTCATGGGTTAAAGGTTGCCCCCAAGACATGTCAATTCTCCAGCAGTTTCAAACTGCCGCCCAGCCAAGCAAAGTGGTCTTTGGCAGCCAGAGAGCAATACCTGGAAGCTGGACACTGGCAGTATGTGAAGTGGGGGTGGGGACATAAATGGACAGCATCTGTCTCAACACCCCAAATCACCCCTAGAAAACTGACAGGCCAAGTTATGCTTTGTTTCAGAGTTTCAAGTTATGCTTTCTTTGGCACACTTATTGGCTAAACAAATTTATATTCGCCAATAAATTTGAAGGAACTGTTAACATTGTAGTTGGGCACAGTCACATAGCAAACCCATTTCTAGTTCATGCTGAAACGTAAGAGGATCTGGCAAGACTGAGTTGACATTCCTGCTGGGTAATAATCAGTTTGTGAGTAACTGGAGTTGCTCCTTTTAGATGGGCACGTGCTTTCCTGTCCTCAGGCCTATGGGGTCCCTGCTGCTTATATCTATTAGTGGACTGGCCCCTGAGACATCTAAGTTTGTGACTCTCTGTTCTAAGTGTTCATTGCTACGCAGAATCTATCTGAAAGTAGCACAAACATAGTGCATCTCGTGTATTTCATCCCTCCCTCCCATCTTCCCCATCTCTGCCCTTTCAAGCCCTCTTGGATTTTGTCAGTGAAAGGAGCCAGGAGACCAGAGCCACGGAGCCCTATCCAGACCCCAGAGCTATTACACACTCTTCCCTTTTGGGTAATGATTGCCAATCTCAGATTTTTTTTAAAGGATAGATTGCTTTTCACAAACTCATGGCCATTGGGACTAAACAAATGAGTATGTTCCCTTTATTCTTTTAGCCCCCACCAATGTGAAGCTCATTTTTTTTCTTTTTTTGAACTCATAAGCTTTCCTCTTCTTTTTCCTTAATATACTCAGCATCAACACTTGGATTTTTCTAATAAGTAATTAAATCCCCCACCACAAACTCCAGCTCCTGGTGTTTCATTGGGAGTCTCTCTCAGCCCTCCAGGGAAGCTGGCACTGTTATTTATTGTTTTTGTTTCAAATCATTATTTAATCAAGAATGGGGAAAAAAGGCAACCTCTCACTTACACTTCAAAATTTAATTTCAGCTGAATTCTGAGATCAAGAGGCAGCACGGCCTAATAGGTTACAAAAATACAATCAAGAAGAGAATTCCAATTAAACTGAACAAGTCCATTTACTGAGCTTCAAATGGCCCCATGGAGAGAGATGGCTATAAATTTTTTTTCCCTCCCTGCCATATGGGGGACCGGAAATTCTCATGTGAATGTAGAGCTGCATGGCAGAGCTTTTAGCTAGAGGGTTCTGGTTATTCCCGCCCCCCTCCCTTTTTAAAACCCTTTTGTTTCACAAAGACATTAAGTTTATTTTCCTCGCTGTTGCTCATCTTCTTTTGCACACTAATTAGGAAGACAGCAACAGAATGGATTCATTGACCTGTTAGGAGTTCATTTGAGAGGGGGAGGGATGGAAAAAAGACAGGGATCTGCTGAGGATGGTGGGAAGATGACAAAGTCCTTTAGGGCTGCGGGGTGGGGGACTGTCCACCGGGCTGTTCACTAAAATTGACCTTGGGCCCAGGGACATAATCTTGCCTCCTCTCTCCTTCCCTCCATCAGGAAGCTGAAGGGGACTGGTAGCTTCAACCTCACCATTTCTCATTAGCCCCTCCTGTTTTAGAAGCCCCTCTTGATAGCCCTCAGCCTACCTGTTCTTGAACATTTCTATAAGGCTCCAGTTAGGCAAAATTTTCACCAGTCCAAATTCAAATGAGAAAATAAGTTCAATGGAATGAGTTCTTCATCCAGCTAAATGCATCTGACTTAAAGTCTCATCCTTTCTTCTGAGGCCATGGCTATCCCCCCTCTTCTGCCTGGTACATGTCCCTTTCATTATAGAAAACAGTGGTTTTCTTTTTTCCGTCCTTGCTTGGCAACAGTAAAAGTTGACAAAGTGATTCCATTTTCCATTTAAAAAGAATAACTGGGCCCACAGATCCTGAGTCTCACAGCCCCTTTCTTCCACATTTTAGTCCCTCTCCTCTCCAAACTACAATGAATGGAACTGAATAGTGAGTCTCCCAGTTTGAGCAAGGGCTCAAAGCCTTTTGCAGGATGTACAAGAACCTGGGGCAGACATGGGAGGGCTGGGCCCTCCATGTATACTCCCTCAGGCTCATTTCCCCTGGTATGAAAAACAGGAGACTTTTCCTGTCATTCTCCTAGAGTTGTTCTGAAGTTCGTCTGAGATCTTAGATACAATTGAACTTTTCGAGGCCAGGGATGTTTCAAAAACATCATGTCTGGGTTTATCAGCAGCAAGTTTAATTAAGCCATTATGATGACAAATCATAACCCTAGCAACTACTGTATATTGTTCTGTCCCTCGCGCCAGGCTGAGTTTTGCTCACAGAGTAGAAGCTACATGAGGGCAGAAACCTTGTCTGTCTTGTTCACTGCTACTCACCAAGCGCCTGGCACGTAGTAGGTGCTTAGTGCATATTTTAAAACTAGATGGACAACTGATGTAATTCCACCCTCACAACTACTCCATGAAGTAGGTATGATTATTAGTTAAAGGTACAGATTGGGACACAACGTCCAGCAAAATAAAATGACATAAGGGAGGTCAGGTCATTAAGCATCTGGACCCTGAGGGCAGATGTTTTGGGTTTGAATCCTCACTTCTCCACTTAATAGGTACCTTCTACTTAAGTTTTCCAGGGTTTAGTTTATTCATTATAAAATAAGGATACTAATGGAAGCTCCCTTCAAAGGCTATTATAAGACATATATGAGATGACACATGTAGAATACAGCACATAGTAGGTGCTCAGGGAAGCATGAGCTATGGCTCAGTCTCACAGGGAGATGAGGTCAAAAACTCCAAAGTGTTTGGATCTGCTCCAAAGCTCCTGTCTTCATCACTATCCTCTCCTGCTTCCTCCTGTTCACAAATGAGGCCCTCTTCTATGGAGCCTGAGTTCTGCTTTTTTTTTTTTCAATCTGTGCAAGTTTTTATCGACAAGGATTATGTGGAAACTGCTGGCTTGCTGGAGGCAGGAGAAGAAAGGAAGCCTGCCTTCTCCTGAGTCTAACTTCAGTCTTGATCAGCCCCTTTAAACTCCCCCTCCAGTTAGGGTAGACTTAACTGAGGACCCTCTGCTACAGGGACAGGGTGTGGCCAAACTTTGGAGCCACCAACCTCTCTGTCATCCAGTTGGCCCTCTGGCTATCACAGTAAGCTTCTGAGATATAAGCTAGGATTCATACTAGCTCCTGTTCCTCCTAAATGGGCTATCTACTTAAGTCATTTCGCCTCTCTGAGCCTCAGTTTTCCCACCTGAAAAATGGTGATAAAGATGGCACCTACCTCAAAAAATTTTTTTGTGAATCAAATGAGGGGAAAAAAAACCTGTGTAAAGCATGTGATTGTGCCTGGCATGTAGTGGTATTTACCGTTCCCTTAATTCATCAGGCAACTCAACGGGGTGAGCTCCTACTCATCCTACAAAGCCCAACTCATATGTTCCTTTATTTGTAAAGTCCTCTCAGACACCAAGACCTCTTAGACATTGTCTGGTCCTTCCTCTATGGTCCTATTACATATTATACTTGCTTCTATCACCTCCAAGGCTGATATTGAAAATATTCAACAACTGGTCGAGTGTGAGTACTGCCCCTTCTGAAAGTAACCAGGCTCGGCACTGAAGGGTGGCCAGGTATCAGTGTTTAGCTGCCGGTCTGTGAGAAGGTCCAGACGGTACCAGAGGAGGAAAGGGATGGCTTTGTTGACTGGAGAGTGGGTGGCGACAGGGTCTATTTATCAGCTGGTTTGCAAGTATTCAAATCCGGACTCAGTCTCAGTCCTAATGACAATGTTTATCCGACAGTACTTCAGTATTCTGTGGATGACTAGAGCAGGAGCTCTGGAATTCAGAAGCCTGTTTATTCATCTGTCTCTCTAATACCTTGAACAGAGATGACTGAGTGTAGATAAGAAATGAATAAGGCCACAAAGGACTGACTCCTTGGGACCCTCCATTTGGATTAGGGCTCTGGCCAAGCAAGAGGATTTCTGGTTATCATCAGTTTATTTATTATTTGCATATTCACATATGTAAATAGGCCCCCTTGATGTCATGTGCCCATCGTGATTCTTTAAAGAGCTGTGCATATGAGATGCCTGCCATGAGCTGTGGCAGGAACCATGGCATAGGACATCTCTTATGCTCCAGCTCCTGTTCCCCTCCAGAACCCCATCTCCTGTGCTGGAGTTCTGTCTCCATCCTGCCTCCAGCAATCAATTCCTGTTTCCATTGTCTAGTTTCCCAGTTGTCATCTCCTCTGCCCTAACCTAACTCACACCCCCATCCCCTCTCCCCATGCCTCCTTACCCCCGCCCCATCTCAGCATTCATTGTTATGCATTGTCCATTACGGTTTTGTCAATCTTCTTTATAAGAAGGCATAGGCTATTTCTTATTCACTGGATCCTGAGGGCTACATCAGAACTGATGCTTTATAGATGCTTAGTAGATAATTGGTAGATTTGAACAAGTCAAACAAGTGATTCAATGACAGTGACTTTGCTGTTCCCTTTAGCAGAGAGCTCAGGAAAATCTTGGACTCTTGGAAAACCTTTGGTCCAACCTGGTATCCTCTCCACCCGTGCCTGTGCAGGAGAGAGGATGAGAAAGACAGAGAGCACTGGGAGGGCCAGACTTGAGGGGTACCTGATGCCCCCAGGAGTCAGGCAGCCATGAGAAGGGCGGGGCCAGCCTTTGGGCTACAGCTGCCTTCAAGGATGGAAGGAAACTGAAAGCAGGGGAAGCAGGGCTTCTAGCTGCGGTCTCAACCCATCCGCAGACGGGCCTGCGCCTGGAGCCGTTCCTCCTGCTCCATTACTATTATCAGCGCTGCTACTATTGTTGGCACTATTATTACCACTTCCCTTGTTAGTACTGCTGTTACTTCTATCCACCGCCAGCAACAGAGGACCTACCACTCACCTGCTTCAGTCTCAAAGTCTTACAGTGAGTCGTGCATCCTTACAATATCCCTCTTATGAGACAGGTCTTACTATTATCCTCATTCTGCAGACTTGGGAAAGATGGAGGCATGGAGAGTTTATGTAACTTTCTCAAGGTTCCACAGTTGGAAAATACGGAGCCAGCATCTGGAATGTTGTCATCCGGACACTCTCTACTATTTGCTTATTTTTGCCCCTGTGCCAAGTACCAGGCTCAGCTGCTTACAAAATTATTTTGCTTTGGTCCCCTGAACAAGGCTTTTGAAGAAGAGGTTTATTATCTGCATTTTCTAAAGGATGAGGAAACTGCAGCTGACAAAGTTTTAAATATTTTAACTATCCCTAACTTGGGACCAGGGTTTGATCACAAAATCATAATCTCATGTTTTTAACTACTCTGACTTGCTGGAGCCCCTGGAAGGCATTTCTCATCTGCGAGTTCAGATTCTCTCTTTGGAATCAGGGCACTGGGTTCGCTGGGCTCTTTAGGCCTATGCCTTCTAGGTATGGGTGAGTTCTCTGCTCTTCTAATAGGGGCTGGGCCCTAAGAACCAGTGGCCAATCTGGTATCTCACTCACTAGTGTGGGAGGACAACAGTTCTGGGGGCTGGGTGGGGGGGTTAACATTCAGCTTTTGCAACATCTTGGTCCTGACGGTTTGGAAACTGTCCCAGGTGAGAGAATACAAGCCATTTGCTCCCAGTGGCACTTTTTATGGAGTGTCAGTTGGGGCCACCGAACGCCATAAATACTGTGACCAAAGAGGTTGGGTGGCTTTCACTAACTTAAAACCATTCTTCCACCTCTTATTGCTTGTATTTTAAACGTTCTACCTTTGCAACAATTCCTGTGGGACACAGGTGTGATAATCATGCTTATTTTCCAGTTGAGAAAGCTGAGGCTGGGAGGAGTAAATGGATTTGTCTGGCCAAGCCAAGTCTTGAGCCCAGGCCTCTGGACTCTGCCTTACTGGGAAGAACTTTCATAGGCATTCATGGAGGGGAGAATGAACATGAGCATTTACCATCTGCAAATACTGAGCAACTATAGGTTCCCTCCCTCTACAGAAGAAGGGCCTGGGGTGAGCTGTGGACAGTTCCAGCAAGGCAGAAGATTATGGCAGAATTATACCTTGATGATACAGATGTCTTGACTGGTGAAGAAGAGATTCTCAGAATGCACTGTGGATATAACTATTGTGTCAACCAGACCCAACCAATGTTTATCATCGCCTTCTCTTCCTTGAGCTCCCAGCAAGAACCTCAGAGCTTTTCCTTACTTCCACTTCATCCTTTCTAAGGGAGCAGCTCTCTGAAATTTTCACATCCATGCCTAGCTAGAGGAGACAGGACCCTTCTCAGTTGTCAGGTGTAAGTGAAAGCTACAACTATGTTGAGTCTCCTCCTGTTTGTGTGTCTGGCCCTTTAGAGTCTACAAAAGGCCTTCACATACTTTCTGTTACTGGGTATCCCCCACAATCCCCCCATGGAAGTGGTATTATTTCAAATTTGCCAATGAGAAAACTGAGTTTCAAAGAGGTTAGATGACTTTCTCCAAGCTACACAGCTAAGAAGCTGAGTTCAGACCCAACTCCAAATGCTTTGCTGAGGAGACTTCCTGGCATCAAACTGTCTGAAGCTGACCCTCCTTGCTGACCTAAGGGACTGTTGCATGATCCCACTTAAGGCCAGTTTCTCGAATGGATTCACTCTTGCTTCGCCCTATGGCTTTACTCCATACCTTCATCTTTCTGAGCCTTGGCTTTTTGGTCCCACCTGTGGAAGCAACTAGTGAAGACAGCTGAGTCCTCAACGCCCTGAGACCTTGTGTGGATATGAGAGGTTAGGTGCTATCACCCCCTTGGAGGAAAATTCTCATATATATTCAAGGCCGAGTTAATACGGGTGACATCAAATCCCATCTGCTCATCGGTGCTGCAGCCTAGCTGTCAAAGACGCAGACCTCATTGCAAAGCTGCGGTGCCTCTGTTACATCAAAGACCCCTCTTCTCCTTCCCCAAAGAAACCTCCTACGGTGTCTCACACATGCCCTCCTGCAGATGTCACTCTGAAGACCAGAATGTACTTTCACCATTCCCCTGATAAAGAGCCTGGGTGTTTCAGGTTTTCCCCATTCCCCCCGTCCCCCACACACCCCCACTTGCCAAGTCCCCAAGCCAAGTGCTGCCAAAGGCTGGTGAATGACCATTCAGTTAAATCAAGAAGGAGGTCTGAAACCAGTGGGATATTTGCCCGAAACTGAATTAAAATGTGTCATACACTGCCCTGAACTTGTGCCTCCACCTCCCCCAAGTGTCCCAGCCAAGACTGGCAGAGGAGGCTGTGCAGAATACTTACTACACCCCTGGCTGACAGGAAGCTGAGCATCTGGAGGGGCTGGCTGGGTTGGGGGCTGGACCGGGCCTCTGGGCTGGCCTTGCAGAGGGTCTTGGAGCAGCGGCGAGAGTGCCTTCGACGGGACTTCCGCCCTCCCTCGTGGGACCGGCCACGGTGCCTGGAGGCAGGGCAGAGAGATCTGAGGGTTTTTTGATGGGGAGCATGGCAGAGAGGTGACTGAAGGACTAATAGGATCTGAGGACAGCAGAGTGTGTTTGGGTGTGTCTGCGTAAACTACGTATGCAGCCCTCCGCCCGCCCACCCGTCCGTGTTCATTCATTCTCTCATTTGTTTGGTTGACAAATGTGTATTCATGTACCTGGCACTGCTGTGGGGGCTGGGGATGCAGCTGTGAAGACAGAAAGGGTCCCGAGGATCCTGATTCAGTTTACTGTCCTTTGTGTGCCTGTGACTGTCTCTCTGCTTGCCTATCTGTGCGTGACTGTGTGTACGTCTGGGTGTGTCCATCTGTGTTTTCATGTGTTTGTCTATAAATGTAACTGCTTATATCTGTGTGTCTTTGTGTATCTGGCTTCACCATCTGTGAAACAGAGGCATCTTATTGACTGTCACCCAAAACTTTTGAAAAAAAAATCTGACGAAAACGACAAAGATGCCTTCTGCAAGCTTGTCAGATGTAGATCTGGCTGCCTGTCTGCGGTGGAAACTAAAGGAATCTCTGACTCCTTAGAAAGGGTGTATTTGGACACGGCTTTACTGTTTAGCTCTGAGTCACAGTAGTGATAAAAATAACACCTTATGGATTTTCATGGCATTTGTAAGCCCTTCTTAAGGTGCTTTCACAGTCCTTTCTCCAACTCAAAGACACAGACAGGGCATGTACTATTTCTTATTCCCAGATGAGAGAGCTGAGGCTCAGAGATGTTTAGGAACCTGCCTGACATCACACAGCTTGTAGTGGCAGAACGAGGGCCCTGTGGGAGCCAGTGCCTCTGGTTCTTGCCCTGGAGTGTCCCTCTCTGCTCTAGGGCCTCTCACTTTTCTACTGAGTGGCCCAAGGGCCAGCTCTCAGGTTGCTCCCACACCTGCTGGAGTGTCCCTTAGCACAACAGGCACTGGGAAGCTGTGGCAATAGCAGCAGGAGACGTCCTCGCAGAAGGAAGGCTGGGGCGAGGGCCTGTGATATGTGCCCCTTTCAGAAGAGGTAAGCCTTAGAAAGGGTAGAGTGCGGTCGCTGAGAGTCTGCAAGCCGGATCGGCACCGTCCTCCCACCAGGCTTGGGCTGAGTCACACAGACCTGGGTCCTGGCGCCAGCTCTGCCAGTCACCCCTCTGCCCACCAACACGCAGGCTTCTCAGCTGTAAATGCCAATAATGTACTCGAGCTCAGTGTGTCAACGCCCTCCGGACAAAGGCCAGCGGGGGCACCCTGTGCTCAAACAAGCATCTTGTTACTGCTCCCTGCGGTGATGGAGAACACGCACCACGGGTGAGTGGAGGGCGTCTCTGTCGGGGTGGGGGGTGGTCGGAGAGAATCTAGTAGAAGCATGTGGTCGGGGACTCTGGGGAGCATGTAAAGAGCTGGGGCTTTGATCTGACTGGATGCTGCCAGGGAACAGAGGTAATTCTCTCATGGGTGTCTTCAGCAGTCTTACGTAGAAAGAGGGGAGACTAGACTGAGGTTAAGGCTATCACTGGTAAAGATGGAGGATGGAGAGATGCAGGGTCACGCTGGGGTCATGGACAAAGTCCCTGTTTTGTCCAGGCTTGAACCCGCTTCCAAGAGGGCTTTGGTTTTGTCTGGATCACTCAGGATCACAGAGCAGCCTTGTGTGATGTGGGAACACCACAGCTACTGGGGCGAGTCCTCGATGTCAGGCGCTGCTTTCACACCTGCTCCACACATATCTGGATGAGATCAGGATGTCTGGAGATGGGATCCAGGCACTGGTATTTTTAGACTTCCAAAGCAATCATGGAGCAGCCAAGGCAGAGAAGCTCTGGTCTGGCTCACGGTGTGATGGGGATGATTAAGAGACAGAATCTATTTGCAATTGCAGCACAGTGCCTGGCTCAGAGTAGAATTTAGATTCCCATTTCTCTTTCTCCTCTTCCTTCCTGTAGACATTCTGACTTAGCTGGGAATGTGGCGGGACCAGGACAGTGAGATTTTTAAATCTTCCCAGGTGAGGTGACTACGTGACTACATAGGTCAAGTGTGAGAAGGATTTAAGAAAGAATAAAAGAGCCTATGACATCTGGAAATTGGCCTGGTACCATCAAGGGGCCCTTGACATTCCCAATGGTCTCAACAATTTCAAACACCAACATCCACGAAGCCCCGCTCCCTCTTTTTCTTGTTCTTCTCATCCACAAGAGCCTCTTCCCCTGCTCAGGCGGGGGGAGCCAATGTGTCAGCATAAAGAGGGTCAATGTTAGGAGCAAGAGGGCTCAGAAGGGCCACAGAACTAGATACCTTGTGCTAGGTAGCCTTTCCTAGGTCGCTTAGCTTCTCTGTGCTTAGAACAACCCTGAGTGGGAGACAGCCAAGTGAACCAGACGCCCCAGTTCAGTCCCAGCTCTGTCACTTAGCAGCTAAGTACCTGGCAGGTTCCTCTCTGTGCCTCAGTTTCCTCATCTCTAAAGTGGGGATGACAATGGTGCCTTCTTCCTAGGGGTGCAGAGGGGTCAGGGGTTCAGTGGACCCTGAAGAGGCTTAGCACCTGGCCACGGAAGCACTGTGTTAGCAGGTCCTGTGGCCGCGGTTCCTGTAAGTGGAGGCAGCAAGTCCTGTCTGCAGCCCCTCTGCAAGGAAGCGGCGACAGCCCAAGTGTGAGGCCGGGGCTGCCCCGCTGCTGGGAAAGCGGTTTCCCCAGCAGTGACGGCGGAGGCAAAGCTGACGGTGACGGTGTCTTAGCCAGGCTCTCGGCTGTGGTCAGCGTGAGGCGATGCCTTGGGGCGGGAGTTACCTGCTGTCGCAGCTTGAGGAGCGGGACTCGGAGCTCTGGGACCGTGAGGGGCAGTGGTGATGGCGGTGGCGGCGAGATTTTCGGGGCCGGCTTCGCGATCTTGAGGGGGTGGGGGTGAGAAGGAGGGAATCAGAGGAGAGAGAGAGGTTTGGATCTTGTGACACACATCGTTCCCTCGCTCTTGAGTAACTGTCCAAGGTCATGCAACCCCCCCTCCCTGCATCCCCCTCACTTCCCATCTTTGTAACTGGCCATCCTGAACACAAAGGAGCAGAAGTGGGGTCGTCGAGGGGAGACAGCCTGATCCCCAGGACTCTTCTGGAAGCAGGACGTGTGCCGCCTGCACACATCACCTCTCCCTTGCCTAAGGCAGGAGTCTCCATTTCAGGAGCCAGTCAAACACCACAATGTGGGAGTCAGTCGGGCACTCAAGAAATACCAACCAGAGGGCATGGGCAAGAAAGTGGCTTTGCCTTCAGAAGAGCGCTGTGGTACCTGATCTAACTTTTCAGGTAAATGTAGAAATGGAGATTTTTGTGTAATTTATTCCTATTTTAAATGGAAGCTCATTAAAAAAAAAAAAAAAAGACACTGTTTGGGGCAAACAAAACACAACTGCAAAATCCCTTAGGCTTTTGGGCTGCCAATCTGTAACTCAGACCAGGAAAATTAAGTCTGGATTCTTAGCGTGGAGTCAAAAGCCCACTTTCAGAGTGAGTTATGATAAGTTTCATTATCAACAAGAATAACAGTTCGTGTAATTGCTACCACTACCACTTACTTCAGCTCTCTCTAAATAATAATAATGACTTGGAAGTAGCAAGAGCAGTGGCAGTGGTCACTGGGGACATACAAGGAATGTCAATAGTCTGGGCCAAGTCAGGAAGCCAAGGGGTGGTTAGAGATGATTCTATTAAAAGGTAACTTGGTTATCCCAACAAAGGACTCAGGTATGCTTACTCAGGTATATCTTGTCACGTGATCCCTTCTCTGTTTAAAACCCTTGCACTGTCCTCAGGTCAAGTCCAAACTCTGACCTTGAACCCCAAGCATCTTCAGGAGCCAGCCCCTGCCTAGCTCTCCAGCCTCTTTGCATGGCATCTACAGTCCTGGTGTGCAAGGCTCAAGTGACACCGAGGTGCTGGTATTCTGGCACATATCCCACATTGTATCATGTCCTGGTGATGACGGTCATGGCAGGTAAACTGTAACACACACTGCCTGTCAGGCACTGGGTTCTGAGCATTTTCCTTAAATGGACTCACTTACTCCTCACAACAACCCACAGAGTGGATTCTCTTATTCCCATTTTATAGATGCAGAAACTGAGGTACAGAGATTTAAACCACTTGCCTGGCCTGCAGCCTAGAATGGTTACTTCCGTCCTTCTCACAGGAAGCCTCCTCTTACCACCACGCCCTCTTTCCTGCGCCTGGGGTCCCACCATGCCCTGGGCTTCCGACTGCCACTGTGGTGCCAAGACCTGTGCCATGTCTCCCGTGTCCTGCTGCACTGTAAGCGCTTGAGACTGGGAGGAATGTCTGCCTCACCTCTGTCCTTGGGCCCCACACAGGGCCTGCCACCGGTTAGGGCCTCTCTAAGGGATGCTGAACAAGCGGAAGTTACTCACTCCAGTGGTTCCTGTTTAAACGCAGCCTTAACTAACCACGGGTTTTGGCAAGAACAACCACCTTTATCTCAGGGGTGCCTCGTGTTTCTTGCTTCTCCCTCTCCTGACTCTTGTTTTTCTGGCTTTCAGAACCTTCTTTTACGTCCTGCTTGTGATTTCTGAGACTTGGTGCTGGGCAAGGTAGCCACTTTGCTGCCCTCAGGCAGGCAGTCCATACCTCCGTGATGCTTTCTTTTTTTGATGACTGTCCAGGACTCCTGGGGTCTGGGCCCAGGCCCTGCTTAGTGAGTGTCTAGACTGCAGCCCTTCAGACAAGTGATGCTCATGTCTCTGAGAACAGGTGCTCTGTCTACGCTTAGGATGAACATATGCTCGACACAGATGACCAGTGACTGCCTCTTGACTTGACTTGAACAAACTTGATGATCAGGAAGTTCTTCCCTGAGCTAACTTACAGCTCTGCTGCTTCCTTATGGAGTGTTCCCCAGGCCCCCGTGATGGTGCCTGAAATGCCCTCTTTCGCATTGACCTTGGGTGAAGAGGCATTTGGTTGGCTGGCAAAGCTGAGCGCCTCCCTCTGTGCCTGCTTCCTCTTTTCCCTCCCCTGCAGCTCACTGACTTTCATCCCATTGCCTTTGATTCTCACTTTAGAAGCTTCTTGGTGGGAGATAAAATATTAGTTGATTGGAAAACACACGCACTAACATTTGCAAGGGTATAAAGTAGGTGGGTTGTAACCAAATTTACTTTTAATTTGACTGGGAACTGAACTCTACAGGCAGTGCTGGCTGATTTGAATTTCTACTACCGGCTATAAACCGAGGACCAGCTGGGGACCGAGGCTGGGGGTAGGCGCTCCCCTAGTATCTCCATGCTCTAAGCCCAGGGACCACGGCTGGAACTCACATGTATATACACACATGTGCATGCACGTGGTCAAGCCTGCTTACTCACCCATGCACACACAGCACACTTGTGTACTGGTAACACCCCCCCCACACACACCCTCCCTAGGAGTAATGCACACAGATAAGCAGTGCACACACCAAGGGCGTGGAACTAACACTCTGCAACAAATAGAGCATGGGTACGCACGCTGTTTAAGTTCATGCTCACATAAGCAAGGGCACACGTGGTGCATTCTTGTGAACACAGACATATATCATACACACACACACACTAGGCACCCACATTGCACACAAATGTTTGCACAATAGAAAAATATACAGATATTTACAAAGTGCACACTATGCATATATGTACCATGTACAAATGTTACACAGTGCACACACAGGCACACAGAATTCACACACAAGGGCACAGACATGTACACCATTCACTTTCATGCACACAGAGACACACATGCACACACACATAACAAACACCACCTTACACACCCATGCATGCCAAACCCACAGCTGCAGGTCTACACACAGTTCTGTTGCTCGGTCTTCCCCTTCCTTTCCCTTCTCACCCACCGGCCCCATCTCCCGTTCCTTCTTTCTTTGGCAGTTCTAACCCTCTGGCCGTTCAGAGGTCAGTCCCCCACCTCCCCAAATTACATTGCAGGTACATTGCAGGTGGAATGTACATACTGTTTTTTGTGCCTCTTCTCTTCCTTTCTTTTGCTTTTTGGGCTGGAGGAGCTGAATGAGAAATGGCCAATCAATTGAAAGATGCAAAATTCCAGCGAATGATAAAAATAAAGTAGTTAAAATGCTTAACACATGGTGGTCACTAGATCCAGGCAGTTTGGGAGTGGACACGGATCGTTTCTAAAACCAGAGCAACCAGCCCACACATACAGACTGAGGACAGGGAATAAAGGATGCCGCGATCAGTTTTGGTAGCTTAATGGTAACAACAGTAGTAAAAGTAATCATATTTGCCATGGTTTGAGGCTTCATTATGGGGAAGCACTCACTAATACTTTTGTCAACAATCTCATTTCATTCTCCCTACAACCAATGACTTCCCTGGTGGCTCAGATGGTAAAGAATCTGCCTGAAATGCGAGAGATCCGGGTTTGATCCCTGGGTAGGGAAGATTCCCTGGAGAAGGAAATGGTAACCCACTCCAGAATTCTTGCCTGGAGAATTCCATGGACAGAGGAGTCTGGTGGGTTACAGTCCATGCGTTCGCAAGAGTTGGACACGACTAAGCAACTAACATGTATAGACAACCTGTGGCATGTTTAACTTATTCATTTACAGAAAGTGGAAACTGAGCCTCAGATTGGCTGAGAAACTTGACCAGGTGAGCTGGAATGTGGCCCCAGGTTAATGGTCCCTAGCATCTACCCTCTTGACTACTGTTTTAGTCTTTTCTAAAAGAAAAGACTGGAAAATCCAGGGAGATATTCTAAAGCCTCCCAAAGTTTGACAGATTCTGAAATGTTCTGCTCATGAATATTCAAGTATTTTTTTTTTTTTAAGTCAGAGTACTGGGGTGTGGGCAGAATGGACAGTGATGACTCAGGGTCTCCGCATCATCAAATAGAGGCCCCAAAGGCAAATGCTGTTTGATAATTCAAGCCAGACTGGCTTCAGGGGGTTACCAGGAACCCATCATTGGCCTAAGTCCTGTTAAGGGGAAATTTGATTTTATCCAACTGAAATTGCATCTTGACATGAGCTGTGGGATATATCTCTGTGTCTGGGACTCAGCCTGGGCAGTGGAGATCCCAGGTCCTCACTGAAGGACCAAGTTCACCTCCTGGCTCTGCTGCTGAGTGGCTGTGTGACATAGGGCAGGTTACCTGTCCTCTCAAAGACCCAGTTTCCTTGCCCTTGAAATGGGGTCATTGCTTAAGCTGCTGGGCTAAGTGAATAGATTACCTTGGTAATCAGTGTCTACTTGTTAACTGAATGAATGAAAGGGTTTTGCACTCTGCCCGTGGCTGCAGTTGCTACTGTTACTTAGGAAGCCACTGCAGGCTGTCCTGATCCTCTGTCAGACAGACTTGGGTTGTAGTTTTGGCTCTGCCTCCTCTGACTGTGTGTCTGTGGACATGTCGGCCACATCTCCTGAGTCTTAGTTTCTTTATCTGTAAAATGGAAATAATAAAGATATCCTCTGCATAGGGTTGTGATGGGGATGTATAGAGATTAAATACCCATGCATGTGGACAAGGCTTAGCAGAGGATCTAATTTATAGTGAGTACCCCACAGGTTACAGCTTTATTTGTGCTCACCCTGTGTTTCCAATACTAGGCCTCTATCCCTTAGCTAGGATCTGGGAAGGCTTTGGTGGGGTGATGCTTCTCTACATTCCCAACCCAAGATTTTCTTTTTTCTTTTGGCCACGCTGCACATCTTAGTTTCCTGACTCTCAATGAGCTCACATTGAACTCAGGTATTGAACTCACACTGCCTGCGCTGTGGGGGCTTCCCAGGTGGTGCAGTGGTAAAGAATCCACTTTCCAACGCAAGAGACGCAGGTTCGATCCCTGGGTCAGGAAGATCCACTGGAGGAGAAAATGGCAACTCACTCCAGTATTCCCACCTGGGAAATCCCAAGGACAGAGGAGCCTGGTGGGCCACAGCCCATGGGGTCACAAAAGAGTCAGTCCCAACGAAGCACACACGGACACACTCCTGAATTAGCATGTGGAGTCTTAACTGCCGGACCACCAAGGGAAGTTCCCAACCCAGATTTCAACCAGTGGTCACACAGATCCTGGTAAGGGTGCTAAGACTTGCCAGGGAGAAGGGTCAGTAGGAACCGGCCTAGCAGCAACCACATGGCCTAGTGGAAACTGAACGCTGGCTTGGAACTTTCAGGGAGACCAGACCATGGCCTTCATTTTGGAGGAAACCAAGGCCCAGGAAGATGAAGAGGGAGTGAACACAGAGGTGGAGGCTGAGAGCTGGCCCTAGATGCTACCTAAACTTGGTTAGGAAAGCAGAAAGCCGAGCAAGCAACCAGAGGCAACAAGATGCTTACCTGTGCCTTCTCTTCTTGGAGAATGACCTGATTGAGGGGGAAAAAAAAGGAAGAGAGAGAGACAGGGAGGGAGGGAGAAAGACAGGGAGGGAGGGAAGATGAGGAAGGAGGAGAGAAGAAAGGAACAGAGGGTGAGGGGGAAGAAAATAAATGTGAGTCTGAGTTTCTTTTCCTGGGATGGTTGTATCAGCACATTTATAACTTTTTTTTTTCTGGGCTGTTCCCTCACCAGGGATCAAACCCATGCCCCCTGCAGTGAAAGCACGGTCATAACCACTGGACTGCCCGGGGGTTCCCTATCAGTGCACTTGTGGTCAGGCTACAAGGGGACCAGGACCTCTGGTGAACTCTCCTCCTCTTTTCGATTTGAAGATCATATGAGAAACCTTGGCTTGCATTTTGAATTATCAGTGTTTCAATCCTCACCCAAATTTGTCAGTAAGCCCGTTCTGGAAAAGGCTGCCTGAGGAGGCCAGGACAGAGAGTCCCTCTGCCTCTTCCCTTCCCCCAAGCCTCACTTTGGTTCTTTCTCTCCCTAGCTGTGGATTCACCATCATCAACATCTTCAAGGGACAACCAGTTTCCACATGTGGAACTCCTACTGGGGTCCCGGCTCTGTACTAAGCATCGCTCACACACAATCTCATTCAGTCTTCCCCCTAAACCTGTGAAGTACTACTGATAGCCATTTGACAAAGACAGAGGAATTAAGTTGCCCAGGACCACACAGCTTCACTTGTGTAACTCCAACTCATTCTCAGATGTCACCTGTAGCGTTTTCCAGTCCCCACAGGTTGGTTTGGTCCCCTCTCTGTTCCCACAAGCCCTGAGTGAGCTGCCGAGCTGAGCCTCACTGTGGCACAGACTTCTTCATAATATGACTACCACTGTCCCCACTAGAATGTGACCAACTTGAGGGCAGGGACTGGGTTCTAGTCACTGTTTTGCTCCTGGGGCCCAGAATCTCCTCATTCGTGATATATAATGGGTATTCAATAAAGAGGTGTGAAAAAGGGAATTTTTTTTAACCCTGAAACCTTAGTTAATTGAAGGAGAAGAAAAAGTTCAATGCATCCTCTACCTTTAGCTTCCAGTTCAAAAAGTTAACCATCATTAACCAAACATTTCAAGAACTTGGAGAAAATGGACTAAGATTAGAGTGATGCTCAGTAGACGAGGGTTTGAGAAGAATCAGATCATATTTCCCGCTCCTAATTTCCCATTTTATGGTCTTCCTTCCCTCTAAACTTCCGACAACCCCTGGGCCAACTGTAGCCCCCCAAAGAAAGTCTGTTTCTAATCCTCTGGCCAAGTCGCTTTCCTATGAGAAGCCCTTGAGTGAGACGCCACTTGGTTCCCAAGATCCATATAGAAAAATGCTCCCTCTTCCCATCCCACCCTAAACTGCGACAGATTGCTCAGCACAGGAAGGTGACAAGCTGGCAGTCTGTGGTCACGGGCAGACCCTCACCTCCACAAAGGACTCCACACTGGGAATTTCAGACACCAGGTTAACAAGGGCTTCCCTTGTGGCTCAGCTGGTAAAGAATCCACCTGCAATGCGGGAGACCTGGGTTTGATCCCTGGGTTGGGAAGATCCCCTGGAGAAGGGAATGGCTACACACTCCAGTACTGTGACCTGGAGAATTCCATGGACTGTATAGTCCATGGGGTTGCAAAGCGTCGGACACGATTGACTTTCACTTTCACACCTGTACTGAGCACAAACTCAGACAGCATCAGTGGGCATGTTTGGACAGGTGGTGGACATAATCTGTGAGACCAAACTGAGTAGAGACCATTCTGGCAACAAGGGCTGAAAGCTGACCACACCCCTGGGTTGGGAAAAGCCACGTGGGGGTGAGATGTGGCAGGGCGGGGAACCCAAATGACCTCTTACCTTTTATTCTGTTGTGATTGTTTAATTGCACAAGTAATCCACCACCGGTGTAGAAAAATTGGAAGATACAGATAAGCAAAAATAAAATATAAAGCACTCTTTCCCTGTCATCCACAGCCAACCACAGCAAATAGCTTATGAAGATAAACCCTTTGCCCCCCAGGGGTCAAACAAGCTTTGTAAATGTGTGTAGATGGGGGAGGCAGGTTAGGTGGGGACGGTGCGGCACCCTGGCTCTGTCTAAATGCACAGCAAGTCCTCAGTTCCAGCGGATGGCTGCCTGTGGAAAGATCGGCCCAATGAAAAGAGCTTCTGATTTTACAGAAGCGCTGGAAAAGTTTTTGTATTGAAAAATGTTGGCTTGGCCCATAAACCACAGATTTGAGACCTCTCATGTACAGCATTCCTGTCTTTTATTTTTCCACACAAACTTGTGTGTGTGTGTGTGTGTGTGTGTGTGTGTGTACATGCACGTGTGTATAGTGAGCACCTTTGGGAATGTGTGTGTGCACGCTCAGTCCCTCAGTCGTATCCGACTCTTTTGAGATCCCATGGGCTGTAGCCCACCAGGCTCCACTGTTCATAGGATTCTCCAGGCAAGAATACTGGCGTGGGTTGCCAATTCCTTCTCCAGGGGATCTTCCCCACCCAGGCATCACCCCTGGGTCTTCCGTGGCTTCTGCACTGGCAGGGGGACTCTTTACCCCTGAGCCACCTGGGGAGCCTTGGGAACGGGCGTTCAGTCCCTCGTGCCTCTAACTATGGTCCAGAAGTAGTTGTCTACAGGTATGTCCAAAACACGGACAGTCCTGAAGCAACGTTTCACGTGATCCCATTCTCTAGGACACAGCTGGCTCTATCAGAAAGGCCTCTCCGTGGGAATTTAGAATAACGAACCAGAGAGATTCAGTATCTTCTTGTGATCGGGCCTGTGACAGGAAGAGACGGGAACAGGGTGCAGGGTCTGCGTGCCCCCGTGTGCACTGTGGAGTTGGGCTTGGGTTGTGTTAGCTTTGGTTCCAGCTCTTCCCTGAGACCTGGCTGGTCTCCTGAGAACAAGATCCCCCCAGGCCTGAGTTAGTGTTAGTGGGTCTCTGGTCTTTGCAACAGGAGTCCCAAGTTACACACGTTACAAATACAAGACCATACACAGATGAGTGTTTTTCATTAACGAAATGATAAGCTTCCAAGTGACCTTTCAGTGCCGTGCGCTGTTGCCCCCACCCCAAGCCCACCTGAGGCATCCCTGCGTGCAGAAGAGGAAGGGCGGTACCTGTGTCGCTTATGTTTCTTGGAACTCTTCTTCTTCTTCTTCTTGACAGGTGATGGGCTATAAGATGGGGACCTGCGCGGAGAGAAGACACACTTGAGACGGAGGCCTCGAGGGCCAGGATCGGTCCTTTCTCCAGTTCCCAGACACAGCCTCAGCTTTCCCAGGAACACATATCAAGGATGATACTTTGTCTTAAATGTTACTCTGTGTTTTATATGTACTATATGTATTATTTCATTAAATGTTACTGTGTGTTTTATATGTATTATATGTATCATTTCATTTAATCCTTCTACATACTTCTTAGGTAGGTACAATTGCTACCCTCCTTTTTCAGACAAAGTGAGATTCAGAGAGGTGAAGTGACTTGCCTAAAGACAGTTGCCTAAATACAGAGAAGAAGTGAGTGAGCTGAGATTCAAACTGAAGCCTCTCTGATCCCAGGGGCTTTGTTCTCAATCACTGCATCACCCCATAGCTGCCCTCCTGGTCGGACCGCAATATTTATTTTTGTCTGCTGCCCTTCCCCAAACTGTGTATACTTTAAAGGCCTCTCCTCTGCCCCACCCTGTTGTCTCCCTGGTCAGACCAAACTTGTGCAGGACATCTTGCCAGGATGTTCTCAGCATGGGTCCTTGCCACAAAGGGGTTACCCAGGAAACAGATGCCCTAGAATCATGACTATGATTCCAGGCTGAGGTTCAGGTGACTTGACTCTCCCATTAACTCACAAGTCACCTCAGGCATGTCACTGCTCGCTCTAAGTTTCCTATTCTCCCACTGATGAAATACCAAGGTTGAAATGTATCTGGAGTTGCAAACTCAATGCCAACAGAGACCTGCCTCTCAGACAGCTTAAATGGATGCAGCGGGTTGGGGGGTAGATGGTAGGGAGTGGTGGGGCCTGTGGTAAGCCAGGGAGCACCTGACCTAGGGGGATGGCTTCTTTTCAGATTAGCTGAAGGTGTCAGGTAGGAATGCAGGCCTGGGCTTCCAGAGCACTTGCCTTTTCAATAGTAGCTGTCAGAGAACATATTTTCGTATGAAATCTCCTGGTTTTAAAACAATGGCCATCAATTAAAAAGACAACAATTTGCAGGTCAAATGAAACATGTCTGCAGGTGGAGATGCAGGGTTGAAAGACAATCTGACTTAGGAAATCAGAACACCTGTCCCCAAACACACTGAATGAATGAAGGAATGAATGAATGAAGCCTAACCCCTGTGGCTTCCTTCTTTGACATGTTCTCCTGCACATCCCTAAAATCAGGACGCTCAGGCTACTTACCCCAATTCTACCCCTCACCATAGAATGGCTGGAACTCAGGTCTTCAGTCACATTACCCTCTGGGTCCTCTTTAGGCTTCACCGTTTAGAACTAGGCTAAAGTGGGGGTGAAGGAAACAGAGCCCCTGAAAACATGGAGTTGGGGCCTGAGGCAGCCAGAGCCTGCTCTCTGCTGACCCCTGGAGGCTTCTTCAAATACTGCCTCCGAAGTTTTTTTTTAACTTGCCCCTCTAAGGAAGAACTAAAGAGCCTCTTGATGAAAGTGGAAGAGAAGAGTGGAAAAACTGGCTTAAAACTAAACATTCAAAAAACTAAGATCATGCATCCAATCCCATTACTTCATGGCAAATAGATGGGGAAACAATGGAAACAGTGACAGACTTTATTTTCTTGGGCTCCAAAATCACTGCAGATGGTGACTGCAGCCATGAAATTAAAAGAGGCTTGCTCCTTGGAAGAAGAGCTGTGACCAACCTAGACAGCATATTAAGAAGCAGAGACATTACTTTGCCAACAAAGGTCCATCTAGTCAAAACTATGGTTTTCACAATAGTCATGTATGGATGTGAGAGTTGGACTATAAAGAAAGCTGAGTGCCGAAGAATTGATGCTTTTGAACTATGGTGTTGGAGAAGACTCTTGAGAGTCCCATGGATTGCAAGGAGATCAAACCAGTCAATCCTAAAGGAAAATCAGTCCTGAATATTCATTGAAAGGACTAATGCTCAAACTGAAACTCCAATACTTTGGCCACTTGATGTGAAGAACTGACTCATTGGAAAAGACCCTGATGCTGGGAAAGATTGAAGGCAGGAGGAGAAGGGGACAACAGAGGATGAGATGGTTGGATGGCATCAGCGACTCGATGGACATGAGTTTGAGCAAGCTCCGGGAGTTGATGATGGACAGGGCAGCCTGGTGTGCTGCAGTTCATGGGGCTGCGAAGAGTTGGACACGACTGAGTGACTGAACTGAGGCCATGTAAGAACCATCTCTCTGACCACCCCTTGGGGTCTGGAACCTGAACCTCCTTTTAGTGTAGGGATTTACAGCCTAGAAGAAAGCCTGAAAACAATTTTAAATGCAAAAAACAAAGGATTGTGTATAGAAAAAAATCCATATGGTACAAAAGAGTCAATAGCTGGAAAAAAATATAAAGTCCATTATCTTTGGCATTTTTGTAGTGGTAGAAGCAATCGAGGAGCCTAGAATCAAGTGTCTGTAGGTTCTGTCACCTCCTCTCTGAGCCTTTATTTTCTCATCTCTAAAATGGGGATAATAACTATGAGAGAAAGGAGTCATGAGGACTGGAGTCAACACTGTGTATTTGAAAGTTGCTAAAAGATTAGACCTTAAGATTTCTCATCACAAGAAAAACAACTCTAACTATATGAGATCAAAGTGCCTGGCATGGCACTTTCATAAAGTGAGTTCTCCAGAAATACATAAAGAAGTAAATACTAATGGTCACGGTCATGCTTCCCATTAACTATCATTTACTATGTGCCAGACGCTGTGACAGCTGCTTCCACGTCAACTTTCTTGTCTAACACTCACAAAACCCCAAGAGGTAGGTATTTCTACCATTTTTTTAGAAATGGAAACAGGCTCAGAGAAGTGAAGTGACTTGCCCAGGGTCACACAGCAAGTTAAGAGGCACAGAGGGGATCTGAATCCTAGGGGAGTCACTGCCTAGCTCAAGAACCCTTCTGCCCCTTCCCCCATCCTCAGGAGCCCTCACCTCCTCCTCTTCTTCCGCGCAGCTTTCTTCTTCTTTTTCTTGCCCCTGGAGGAAGGTAGCGGCGTCAAGTCTCTGCTGCGGGAGGCACTGAGGAGGACACAGAGCAAGGCGTTAGAGGACCCAGGGTTCCCCGAGCCACCAGCTGGTGCTGTTGCAGCTGAGAGATGATCCAGTTCCTGGGAGGGTGAAGGACCCACAGCGAATACCTAATCACCACCTCATGGCTGGTTTGGTTGCACTTCAGGTTAAATGCCTCAAATAAGGAGCCAGTGCTGACCTAATGAGACAGATGCTCTACGTTACCCAAACACCAATTGATTATTTAAAACAGAGTTATAGAGGTTAACTGCTCCTTAATAGATTTATTATTGAATTTGCAAATGGCTCACCTTGGTAAATAAATCAGTTTTTAAATAATTAATCGGCAGTTCAGCATCCTCCCTCCCCAATGCATCGTGTCTGTGGTTCCTGCTGGAAATTAAATGGGAAGCAAAAGGTAGGTTAAGTAGCAGCTGATTATTAAAAGTATATTTGCCAAGGTCTAATGTAACGAGATACATATCTCATATCGCTTCACAGAACCTCAAAAACCTCCACTCCTCAGGAATAATTATTTCCTGTTCAATTAAATTCAAATGCTCAGGCTGCAGTTAAATGAAGTCAAGTTATCTCCTTTTATAATTGGGGCAGGCTCCGGGGATTTTTTTTTAAAGCAGTATCCATCCCACGGCAAAAAGATATGGTTCTGGATGAAAAACTGCTTGGGAATTGAAACAGGCCAACCCTGCTGAACCTAACTGGGAAAAGAGAATATTAATAAGAATATTATTGTCATTATTAGTAATAACACAGCTACTGTATATCCACTTACTATGCACCAAATGTTTTATATACTTTGATACTAACAAAAGCACTTTGAGGGTGTTATGATTTTTACTGTCTCATTCTACAGGCAAAGAAAATCAGGCTCAGAAAGCTGAACTGCCTTGCTCAAGGCTGCACAGTGAGGAAGTGTCTGAGGGGGATATGAATCGAGGCCTGTGTGATTACTGTCCTGAGAGCTTTCCCACAAAACCAGCTGCTTTCTCAAACTTGTTTGTGTGGCTGATCTTTTGAAAGTTACTTAACTCTTTATAAAACATCAAAAAATGCTGCCATAATTAATTCCATTGTAAGAATCTGGTATTTACAGTTAGTAGGAAAAAAATGATATAAGTAATTAGAATACATGTTAACGTCTCTGCATTGCCAGTCAACAAAAATCATATAGCTATATCTTCAAGAGACTCACTCTTAGCAGGTTAAAAATAAAAATCACAGCGGGTAAATATTTAACTAGTTAGACACCTGTTCACTAGCCTCGGGAGTCTACGAATCCTCTGAAATGGTACACAGAATTAGGAGGGTGTTCTTAGTACTCATAGCTTCCAACTAATTCTCAAATGGGTTTTGATTTGATTTAAGGATCTCAAAGAGGAACTTGCAAGAGACAGAGAGGAAGAGCGGTCAGAGAAATAAACTTCGTTGTTTCAGCCTCAACTTGAACTTCCGTGTTCGATCAGAGAGGGGGATGGGGGCAGAGTCTCACCTGTGTGCTCTGGCGGGACTGGGCTCCCGGCAGGCTTTGCCTCTGTCCCAGCTGTTGGTGCCCAAGACCTTGGAGGCCAAATGCTGGCTCAGCTTTTCCGAGGGTCCATCCTGAGCTGAGACCATGGGGCTGCTCTGAGGTTCTGTCCTGTAGAGGAAGAAAGAAAGAGGCAAAAGCATTAGGATATGACAGAGATTCTTAATGTTCATCAAGCATGCACAGATGTCTGACTTCCCTTGGAGTTAGGTTAGGGTCATAAATATCATCAGGGGTCAATGGTCTCCGAGTGGGGGCGATATATATTGTTCCCAGTTTGAGGCAGTCAGATCCATGTGCCATCTTCAGCTCTCTCTCCCTCTGTCACAGTGACTTTCGAGGCCACACCTTCCACACAGTGAAGCTGCTGGATGGGAAGAGATGCCTGGATCACATCAGACTTTGCATGACAGAAATAAGCCTTAGCTGGGTCAAGCCACTGAGCTTTAGGGGCTTATTTGTTACTGCTTCGGCTATCCTGACTTAATCACAGGGAGGGGCTGGGAATCCGCATTTTACTTCCCTCCTCAAGACTTATCCGGAGGCCAAAAGCAAGACGGGATTAGTTCAAACTCTCTTTTGCCATTTCTATCCCATTTTTCTATCTTATCTGTGTGTGGCACAGAGATAGCTTAATTCAAACACTATCTTCACCATTTAGTAACTATAGAACCTTGGATTAGTTGCTCAACCTGAGTTGCAATTTACTCAGCTATAAAATAAAGGATAATATCAGTCCATATATCATTGAGTTGTTGTGAAGATAAAATAAGATAATAGAAGCAAACAGGAAAGGCCTAAAATATGTCATTTCCATTTTCCTTTACTTCTCTGTGAACCAAGCCTCCTATCTGGTGTCCTTAGCAAGTGTGAGCTCACCCATTTGGGATAGCAGTTCCAATGAAGGCCTGAAGTTCTCCCCTCTGCCTCTGAGATGAGGTCCAAACTGCACAGGAAGATGACCTGTGTCCCATCTCCTTCTCTGAGTCCCAGAGAAGGAAAAGCAATTGCCTAGTTACTCAGTCTCTGAAGGGGCTGTCACTCAAATCTCCTGGCTCCTAACCAGGAGGAGTCAGGAGTCTGAGAGCCACAGGTGGACCTAGCAGCATCCAGCCAGCACGCTTGCTGCACGCCCTGCCTGCCCGCCTGCTGCAGATCCCAGGTCAAGCACTGATCGAAGGCACTAGCATCTCTCCTGCACCGAGCTTCTGCAGCCATTGCATCAAGATTGGCTTTATGACTCAGGATAAATGCATCTGATAAGCCCCCCTGCTCCTTGGGGCTGCCAGGAGCGCAGGCCAAGCCTGGTCAATATTGAAGGGAGGGCAGCAAAACACATCCATCTCTGTCAGCCGCTTATCAGTGTATCTTTAGAAGCAGAGCTAGGGGATGCTTCAAGCCCAGGAAAGATGGAGACTCTAGTGGGGTCTACCCAGCCCTTCTCACTGTCAATTCCATGCTTCCAGAACTCCACTTTTCCCCCACGATGAGGGCTCCATTTCTATGTCTTTGCTCCCTCTGGTCTATCTGTGTGGAAGGCTGTCCTGGCTCTTTTCAGACAACCCAAAGCTTGCAATTTCTGCCCAGCCTCTAGCAAGGTTTGCCTCTTGCCATTCTTGTCCTAGCTGAGGCTAACCTAAAATTCATCAACTCTGATTCCCTGGGTGCCTGCAGTGTCTCCAGGCCAGTTTTAAGTGTGGGGATGTAATGAACAAGACACAGGTGTTCCCAGAGATCATGGAGTTTGGATTATACATGGAAAAGCAGGTAATAAATGCACAAGCAAGTGATAATATGGCTTATTCATCAGTAATAAATTATATAGAGAATAAATCAGTGTAAGGGTCCTAGAAAAGTGAGAGGGGTGACTGTTATTTCATATTGGGTAATCATGGAGGGAACTTCGCTGGTGGCTCACTGGTAAAGAGTCTGCTTGCCAAAGCAGGAGATGTGGGTTCAATCCCTGGTTTGGGACGATCCCCTGGCATAGGAAATGGCAACCTGCTCCAGTATTCTTGCCTGGGAAATCCCATGGACAGAGGAACCTGGCAGGCTACAGTCCACCGTGTCACAGAAGATTCGGACATGACTTAACAACTAAACAACAACAACAGCAAAATAATCATGGAGAGTCTTTCCTAGGAAGTGACAGGGTGGAGACTTGAAGGACCAGGGACTAACCTTGTAGTTAGTGTTGGCTTTAAAATGTGTTCACAAATTTTTGACATTCATACCATCAGTTAGGGAGCCTAATTTCCCTCCCCTAGGATACTGGATGGGCTCGTGACTCAAGCTGAATGATCAGAATGAAGTACAAGTGATGATGTGTGGCTTTCAAGACTAAGTCACGAAGCTAACTTCTGCCTCTTCCTCTTGGACTGATCACTTTGAGGGAAGTTGGCCGCCATGAATTGAGGACACTCAAGCAGCCCTTTGGAGACATCCATGTGACAAAGAACCAGACTTCTTGCCAACAGCCAGCACAACCAGCCATGTGAGCGAACCACCTTGGAAGTGAGTCCTCCAGCCCCGGCAAGCTATCAGATGAGACAGCAGCCGTGGCTACTGTCTGAGAGGCAGTGACCCAGTCACCCAGCCAAATTAACTCAAGAAAACTGCAAAACTTAACTGTTAATTGTTGTTCTAAGTCACAAACATTTGGGGTAGTTTGTTGCTCAGCAATATGTAACTTCTACACACGTATCTGTAAGCAGTATGTTCCAGGCAGAAGGAAGATCAAGTTCAAAGACACTTGGCATACTCAAGAAACAGCAAGCAGGGGTAAGAATGATAAGAGGCGAGATCAGAGATGAGGTCTTTATAGGTCATGGGAAAAACTTTGGGTCCCCTGTGGCTGAGATGGGTGATGCTCAGAAGGTTCACTCCCTGAGCTCAGGACACTCAAAGGAAGGGAGGGAAGGACAGAGACAGGGAGACCATTGCAATAGAGCAGGCCCAGAGCAGGGTGGCAGCAACGGAGGTGATGACATATGATTAGATTCTGCTATATTTTGAAAGCAGAACTGGCATCCTTGGCTGCTGGTTAAATGTGGGATAAACAATCAGCAACATTTGTTCAAGGAATAAATGAAAGGGCAAAGGCATTGACTAAAGAGAACATTCATCTGTTTCAGAAAATTCTAAAGGGCTTTTTGAGATGCCTTGAGCTAATCCTTCATGGCAGCAGCTGGTGGAAATAACGCAGCCAATACCTCTGTCTACTCAGATGGCTCAGTCAACGCCTTTTCTATTATTCCTCATATTTCCCTTAGAAAAATGATCAGAGTGCTTATCAATGGATGTGTATCGCTGAAGAGAGTCTTGAGTTGGATACATACAAGAATGGAATTTGGGGCTTTCTGGAGCATTACAGGAAACCAAGACACAAATATGTGCCTGAGGCAACCTTGTCCTAGGCAGAAACTGAGAGTTGATGTGACGAGTTTGGCAGTGAATGACAAATAGTGCTGGCACTGGGCGGAAGGTATCAGTGACTTGTGCTAATGGAGGCATGGGTTACCTCCAGTGTGGGGAAAGCTGGTGGATGCTATTGCCAGGCACTGGGGGACGAGGCTAAGGGCAGGGACAATGCCTCATCCATTGCTGCCAGCAGCTTTGTTCAGAATTAGGGACGGGGAATCCCTGACAATGGTTTGATGAGTAGAGGTATAATGGAGTTGCTATAGTTTATAACTTGACACTCCCTGACATGGTAGCACTTTTTTTTTTTCCAATAGCATTGGTCTCCCATTCCTGGTGTTGGGTAGTTCACATGGGATTACAAAACAAAGAATAGAATTAATTCTATCAGGTTGACAGGGAGTGGTGAGGGAAAGAAGAAAGGATTCCTTCCTCATATAAAATTAAAGATTTTTTTCAATGTGTTCTAACACTTTGTCTCTTAGCTTTTTTAAAACCGAAAGAGACTCAGGGAGCATGTAGTCCAGGCTTTGCTAAACTTGGCACAGTTTCAGAGGCCCTCAAGGAGCTTTTGAAAATACAGATTCCAAGGCAATGGCACCCCACTCCAGTACTCTTGCCTGGAAAATCCCATGGATGGAGGAGCCTGGTAGGCTGCAGTCCATGGGGTCGCTAAGAGTCGGACACGACTGAGCGACTTCACTTTCACTTCTCACTTTCATGCACTGGAGAAGGAAATGGCAACCCACTCCAGTGTTCTTGCCTGGAGAATCCCAGGGACAGAGGACCCTGGTGGGCTACCGTCTATGGGGTTGCACAGAGTCGGACACGACTGAAGCGACTTAGCAGCAGCAGCAGCAGGTCCCATCACAGCCATAATAAATCAGACTGTCCAAGGATGAAATGTGGGAACCTGTATCTTAAAGAAACATCCCAGGTAATTCTGCCTTCTACTGGGTCAATAAATTCAAAATGATCATTGGGATTAAAAAGCTCTGATTGATTTGGTCTCTGTCCTACTCTGGACCCCATTTTCTGCCCCTCCACCTCTCCCTTACTCTGCTCCGGCCACATGGCCTTCTTGCTACTCTTCATTTGGAACAGGTCCCTTAATCAGGGCCTTTGCTCTTTCTGTTCCCTCCACCTGGTATGCTGTTCTTCCAGCTCCTTCCTTTCACTCAATGTCACCTCCTCAGGGAAGCCCTCCCTGACTTCTTTAGGCAATCATGCTCTTCTCATCGCCTGCCTCCATCATAGCCTTGTTGTACCTTCCCTCCTGCAGAGTACTCATTACTATGAATATCTGAAATGACCATTTTCCATGTTTATTTGGTAACTGTCTTCTAGATTAGAATGTGAGCTTCCTGAGAGTGGAAACTAGTCTTTTTTCTCACCACTGGGTCCCTAAGGATCTAGTGCATGGCAAAGCGTGCCTTCCTGCTCAAGAAACATTTGTTGCATGAAGGAAGGAAAGAATTTACAAATGAATTCTGATGTCCGATCTCATGTGAGAACCATAGATCAGATGCAACTTCTCCTCACATTTAAATAAGCAGAGGTCCAGGGAGAAGGACCCGTCTGAGGCCACAAAACACTTCAGAGGACTCAGACCTCAGCCATGGCACCCCCACCCCCTTGGCCCCTTCCTTCCAGCTTTAAATCCTTGCAGGGCTTTAAGAAAAATCCTGTGTTCCATCGTTGCTGAGGAGTACCGGCAGCTGCCTTGTTTTTACCACACGGCCCTTTGATGTTGCATTAAAAAAAAATACTTAAAAGAAGGTGAGATCTTCAGGGGACAGCTAAAACAGTGAAGTCAAGGGCTGGCGCACTCCGCTTCACAGAAGGAGGGAGGGAGCCATGAGTGCTGAATTCCTCAAGGCCTCCCTGCTCAGGTTCCTGCTAATCAGCGACCTAGAGCTTAGATGCGGCTATCCGTAGTCATGGCAACCAGCAGATTCTCAGCCTCGGATAAGAGGGCTGAACTTTCTGCAAAAGTCTCCTGAGCTGCCTCCCCCATCAGAGCCTATGACTCCACCAAAGTGCTCACTCAGCCTGGTTGGGAGCCTCGAGTGCTAGTTTGAGTTAAACACTATTTGGGGAATCAGACACAAACAATGTTGGAGGGAAGTGAGAATCCCGGCCTCCACTTGTCTCTGAGCAGAATGAGGAAACTGAGGTTTCAAGAAACAAGGAGCACATGGAGACAGATGTTAGAACTCTGGATTGAACTGTGTGGCCTTTTGACTCCTAGTCCAGTGCTCTTTTCATGCCTTTATTTATTTGGCTGCATCGGGTCTTAGTTGTGGCATGTGGGCTCTTTGTTGTGGCACACAGGCTTCTATAGTTGTGGCACACACACTTAGTTGCCACTTGGCATGTGGGATCTTAGTTCCCCTGGCTCACACACCCTGCATTGTAAGATGGACTTTCAACCACTGGACCACCAGGGAAGTCCCTTTTCCACATCCTTTGATCATAATTACAGCAGGCATTTATCAAGCACCTACTCTGTGCCAGATGCCAAGCTAAGCTTTTCTCATGCATTGTCTCATTTAAGCCTCCAAAGAAACCCAGGAGCAAGCATGGCCATGCCCACTCTCAGTTCAGCTCAGCTGCTCAGTCGTGTCTGACTCTGCGACCCCATGGACTGCAGCACACCAGGCTTCCCTGTCCATCACCAAATCCCGGAGCTCGCTCAAACTCACGTTCATTGAGTCAGTGATGCCCATCCAACCATCTCATCCTCTGTTGTCCCCTTCTCCTCCTGCCTTCAATCTTTCCCAGCATCAGGGTCTTTTCCAGTGTCAGTTCTTTGCATCAGGTGGCCAAAATATTGGAGTTCAGCTTCAGCATCAGTCCTTCCAGTGAATACTCAGGACTGATCTCCTTTAGGATGGACTGGTTTGATCTCCTTGCAGTCCAAGGGACTCTCAAGAGTCTTCTCCAACACCACAGTTCAAAAGCATCAATTCTTTTGCGCTTAGCTTTCTTCACAGTCCAACTCTCACATCCATACATGACTACTGGAAAAACCACAGCTTTGACTAGATGGACCTTTGTTGACAAAGTAATGTCTCTGCTTTTAATATGCTGTCTAGGTTGGTCACAGCTTTTCTTCTAAGGAGCAAGTGTCTTTTAATTTCATGGCTGCAGTCACCATCTACAGTGATTTTGGAGCCCAAGAAAATAAAGTCTGTCACTGTTTCCATTGTTTCCCCATCTACTTGCCGTGAAGTGATGGGACTGGATGCCATGATCTTAGTTTTCTGAATGCCCACTATACAGACAGAGAAACTGAGACCCAGGAACAGTAAATGGCAAGAGCATCAGCTGCCCTGCTTGTTTATGAGAATCAGCTGAGATAAAAAGGAGAGCAATCTGGAAAACACTCTGAAAACCTAAGGAGCTAATAAGTGGGGGCACAAGGTGAATCTTAGTAGTTTTCCTGTAAGACAGGGATTTGCTTCATGGGTTTGGAGAAGTAGATGTATCTTAAGGTTTGGCTTGCATCTTATATTCCACAAATAGAAATGGCACTTGGCCATTAGATTCAGGACATCCCTGACATTTATTTTCCCTGGCCCACCAATAGCTTCTCACAGGGTGTAGAACACTTGCACATCCAGTGTCTCAATGGATGCTGACAAGGCTCTCGGTAAGGTGCTCAGTTTGATGAACTTATCCCCATTCCTCAGACGAAGACACTGAGACTCTGGGAGGCAAAGGCAGATGCTTCCCATCCGAGGTTCATGCCCAGGTTCTTGTTCTATATTTGCCTCCAGAGTTGAGAATGACCTGCCCTTGTCTCTGCACTGAGCCAGAAACCTACGGCCTCCTTGTTTCAGTAGAGAATGACGGTGCAAGACCCTCAGCTCATGAGTCCACCAGAGAGCCTGGGGTCTATCACAAGAGTAAGCTAGCTCCTGGGCAGGATGCATTTGGCTAATGTGTGCCTTGGCTCCGGGAACCTTGGTCTGGATCCTGTTACTATTCTGGCCTGAGGTCTTGGTACCAAGTCCCTTTCAAGGTTAATTAAGCCTCATTGGGGATAATTTGTAGGAGCTGTGACTCTTTTGAGTTTTGATCTCACAGTTGGAAAAAAAGCACAGGAGCTTAGGGGAAGACCAGGGATTCCAGAGAACCACCGTGGGAGACATCATTCAGATGCCTGGGCCACAATGCTCAGCTTCAGGAACTGAATGAGAAAGCAAAGAAGTTTTATGAGGCTGGCATTTCCCTCACCATTTCATTCACTGACTCAGCAGCTGTTTACTGAACACCTACTTGGTATTAGATTTTAAGGACTCCAAAGTAACTAAGACTTATTTGCGTCCTCAAGGAGTTTCCAACCTGGAAGAGGAACATTGATTCCTCAGTTGGGGATTACAATGTGATAATTCTCCAATGGAGGGAAGCTCAGAGGACCACAGAGAGAGCACCTAATCCAGCCTGGGGAGATGGCTGTGGAAAGTTTCCTAAAAGATGTATGGGAATTGGTCAGGTGCAAAGGCCAAGTACCGAGTGACAGCAATGGACTTCACAGAACTGCAGAGGAAGCAGTAAGTTGGAAGAGATAGTCGGGGTGGAGGATGGGAGAGTTGAGGATGACTTATTTCACTTAGCATAATGCCCTCAAGGTATATCCATGTTGTTGCAAATGGTAGGGCTCCCTTCCTTTTTATGAATGAATTCCATTTTATCCATTAGATATATTAATAGATATGATATATATAACATTGTCTTTATCCATTCATCTGGTGATGGGAACTTAGGTTGTTTCAATGTCTTGGCTACTGTAAATAGTGCTGCAGTGAATAGGGGGAGGGGGAGAAAAAATACAGGATCTGAGACTAAGGAGGCAGACAGGGCTAGAGTCTTCAGGGCCATGGGGACAGCTGCTTCTCATGCCTCCCTGTGCACGTGAATTTGCTAGAAATGTCAAAGCTCAGGCCCTAGCCCAGACCTACTGACTCAGCATCTGCATTCTATCAAGATCCCCAGGTGATGCTATTGCTACCACACTTTAAGTAGCCAGGTTGTAGACTTTACAAAGGATTTGGACTTGATACTGAGTCCAAGTCCAGCCCTCTAGCACTCTCTGTCCTCGGGTAATTGATGAGAATGGTTTAGTTCAGTTCTCAGGGCTGACAGAGTGTGAACGCGGGTGTGCGTGCATGGTAAACCCTGCTGTACATCTAAAATTGTCCAGTTCCTAAGTTCAGGTCAAAAGATGAAAGAACCATATGGAGAAAATTCAGCTCAGCACTTCTTACCCAGCTCAGCTGAGCAGGTCAGGCCCCCAACCTGTCTGGGTTTTGAACTCTCATCACAGAGCACAGCCCCCTGCTGCCCCTCAATCCAACCCTGGTCCACCCGATCACTTCTCCTTCACAGGCTGGCCTGTCAATTGCCTACTTGCCTAGTGAGGGTTCAGAGTGCTGAGAGGGGGATTGGATTGCTTTCTTGGGGCTGTCTGAAATGCAGGTGCCCCAAACTTTGGAACTGGCTGAATTCCAAAATGTTGTTTCTCACTTGAACACACTGTAAAGGGTTACTTGGCGATGCTGGGCAAGTGCAGAGGTCCTGCAGTTCTACTGACCTGGGATCAAACCTTGGTTCTACCAAGCTGTGTCACCATGGGCAAGGCAAACACCTCTTGCTCTGGCCCAGGGCACCTTCAAGACCTTTCCATCAGCTGAAACTGCAGACAGGGTTTGCACTGCTCCAGGGAGGGTGAATTGCTGATTAGGGATTCTTGCCCTGGAAGTGACTGTGCTAGGTGAGTCCCTTTAGGGAACCATTATGACTACTGCTAGAGAAAGCACCAAGCAAGCAAGATCTGCTGAGAAGAGGGCGGAAGTCCTCAGCCTAATAGGAACCCTTCATCCAGGAGCAGGAGGAGCCTTTGTTCAACAGCTGAGAGAGTAAAAATGTCCTGGAGGTGCTGTCTGGGACTGTTTCCTTTTTCTTCATCCAGCCACTGATTCAACAAATATTTACTGAGCACCTACTATGTATAAGGCATGTTCTAGGCACTGGAGACACACACAGAGAATAAGAGAGAAAAAAGTCTCTGCCTGGTAGAGCTTGCATTCTCCTGGCATGGGCAGAGGGAGGAGGAGAGCACAAAATAAGCAGAAATAAGTGGTAACTTTGGAGAGTATTTGAAGACAATTCGGTTCAGTTCAGTCGCTCAGTCGTGTCCGACTCTTTGTGACCCCATGAATCGCAGCACACCAGGCCTCCCTGTTCATCACCATCTCCCGGAGTTCACCCAGACTCACGTCCATCGAGTCCGTGATGCCATCCAGCCATCTCATCCTCGGTTGTCCCCTTCTCCTCCTGCCCCCAATCCCTCCCAGTATCAGTCTTTTCCAATGAGTCAACTCTTCGCATGTGGTGGCCAAAGTACTGGAGTTTCAGCTTTAGCATCATTCCTTCCAAAGAAATCCCAGGGTTGATCTCCTTCAGAATGATAAAGCTGAAACTCCAGTACTTTGGCCACCTCATGCGAAGAGTTGACTCATTGGAAAAGACTCTGATGCTGGGAGGGATTGGGGGCAGGAGGAGAAGGGGACGACCGAGGATGAGATGGCTGGATGGCATCACTGACTCAATGGATGTGAGTCTGAGTGAACTCCGAGAGATGGTGATGGACAGGGAGGCCTGGCGTGCTGCGATTCATGGGGTCGCAAAGAGTCGGACACGACTGAGCGACTGAACTGAACTGAAGAGTGATCTGGTCCTTTTGTCTCACTGCAGGACCCCTTTGACCAGCCATTTTAGATCCAGAGTTTCCCCGCGGCACAAGGCAAGGCTGTCAGGTTACAAAGAAGCTTGTCTTCACTTTTGAGTCAAATCCCACCTCTTTCCCTCCTTGTCACAAGTATGGAATCCAAAAGGACTCACGTAATAAACATCCTGCACACAGTGTCAGTTTCAATATCCAACCTGCAACAACAATAAAACAGAAAATAGAGAGGAGTGAGAGGCAGATGATACTGTCTCTGAACATTTCTGATGAGAGTTTCTTGGACAGGGAAAGAGAGGAAAGCATGATGTGTGCTTGGGTGTGTTGGGGTGGGAGGAATAATGGTCTTAAAGAACCTTAGAGAAGGTAAAATTTCAAAGACTGAACTAGATGACCAGATGGGAAAGAGAGATTAAGTTCTGCTATCAATCGAGCATGTGTAGGGTGGAAGTGGGGGTCTCCCACATGACACCAAGCAATTTTCACACACCAACTGAGTGTCTCAGAACTCACTTCAGTTCTAACACCATGTACTGTGAGACAACATCAGATTCCAAAGGTCAAGTGTTCATTCTTACAAGACTGGCCCTCACCCCCCCATCACATGCCAGTTGTTACCTGTGCTTCTGACCTATCCTTCACAGCATTTGCTACCAAATAAATATTTAACAATTCCTCAGAGAAGTCTAGTCACTTTATGAAATATACCTGCAGTCTTCTTTTAGCAGCCTGCTGGTTGTTTCCATTCAACTCAACAAGTAATTATTTGTACCTATGATGTAAAGGTGCTATGAACAGAAAAAAAGACATGGGAGATTGGATCCTCTGCCAAGAGACCTGCATAAAAGAAAAGAAAAGGCATAAACGCATGGGATGGGCAGCGAATGATCCAGGAAGGTTGTCATTAAATGGTACAGGGCTCGAGGACTTCTGATAAAGGAGAGACCAATAAAAGCTGGATCCAGGAGGGAAGACTGAGGTGAAGAGACTCGATCCGTGCCAGGGATAGATAAGGGAGAAGAGGTACCTGAATAGTCCAGAAGATAAAACATCAATGAGACCTGTGTGGTGTGAGCACAGAATTTGCCCTTCCTGCCAAGATGAAAAATCTTTATTGGGAATTCTAACTCTTTACTACACAGGACATCAGATAACTTAAAACAACAATTGATGTATTAATTATTGATCTTTCAAAACTATATAGTACACAGTGCCCCCCCCAATTTAAGAAAAAATATATAAATCCTGATTAACCTTTTGTGTTAGAATAATTCACTGATATTCAAATTAATGAAGATATTGAAATAAAATTGTTAAAAGTTTCTTTTTTTTCTGGGATTTTATAAGGGGTTGAAAAGATCTAGAATCATAGGTACTTAGTAGCTCCCTTCTTTGGGCCTCCACAACATTTTGTACTTAAATCTTTTTCACACTATGTATTATAAAATAGAAGCTTATATAAAAAAACTGACTTCCATTTAACCAGGTTAAATGGTACATGATGCTCTCTATTCTGTGAAACATGCTTGACTGATGCTTATGACTCTTACTGCTTAAAAGATTCTACTCTTCAATTTGCCTTCACAATATTCACATCAGTTGAGCTATTTGCTTACCAAAAATCGGTTAATTCCCAAAGCCCCTTAATCTGTGAAAATTAATAAAAACTTCACTAAAATGGAGTTGGGAGGCTGGAAGGGGGATCACTCAACATTAATACAGATCCCAACAGGAGGAGACATACTTTGCATGTTCTGGAGGACCAAGCTGGAGGAAGAAAAAAAATTTCTCCTCGCCTGGCAACAGCTCAGCCAAAGAGACACTATCGCAACTCAGCCAATGAAAAGCCATTATACTTCAAACTTCCAGTTTCCTGCAATGGACGTTTTATTTATCACAGCCCCTCCAACTTCTTCTTCTCCTTTATAAAAAATTTTCCTCAGGTAGTTTTACCTAGACTTGCTTGTGGTTCACCATACTTGCATGTCTCTAGTTGCAATTCTGAAACTACTATTTTTTAATAAATCTGTTTTGCTGGTAAAAATAACTTGCTGGGTTTTTTTGCTTGTTTGTTTGTTTTAGGCTAGCAAGTCAAACTGTACTTGTTATCTCAATAATATATTTTAACTGTCGGGTAACCATTAATTCTTGGGAAATAGATGGGGAAACAGTGGAAACAGTGTCAGACTTTATTTTTTTGGGGCTCCAAAATCACTGCAGATGGTGATTGCAGCCATGAAATTAAAAGACGCTTACTCCTTGGAAGGAAAGTTATGACCAACCTAGATAGCATATTGAAAAGCAGACACATTACTTTGCCAACAAAGGTCCATCTAGTCAAGGCTATAGTTTTTCCTATGGTCACGTATGGATGTGAGAGTTGGACTATGAAGAAAGCTGAGTGCCGAAGAATTGATGCTTTTGAACTGTGGTGTTGGAGAAGACTCTTGAGAGTCCCTTGGACTGCAAGGAGATCCAACCAGTCCATCCTAAAGGAGATCAGTCCTGGGTGTTCATTGGAAGGACTGATGTTAAAGCTGAAACTCCAGTACTTTGGCCACCTCATGCAAAGAGTTGACTCACTGGAAAAGACTCTGATGCTGGGAGGGATTGGGGGCAGGAGGAGAAGGGGACGACAGAGGATGAGATGGCTGGGTGGTATCAACGACTCGATGGACATGAGATTGGGTTAACTCCGGGAGTTGGTGATGGACAGGGAGGCCTGGCGTGCTGCAGTTCATGACGTTGCAAAGAGTCGGACATGACTGAGCAACTGAACTGATGTTAATAAAATATAGGCACAAAAGGGTCATTTCTAAGGGGGACAAATGGATGATTTAGAAACTATTAGTAAAGCCAAGCCACTAAAAAGACCCTATTGAAATAGACATGACATCATTATTTTTTAAAAACTGGGTAAGGGAATCAGACATTATTTTGCACTCAGCTTAATGGAAAATACCTTTAAATTCCTGCTCCACTTTAAAGAATTTGAAACTGGATATATTTATACACTAAGTGATGGGACCATACTTTTGAGGACTCCATATCAAAATATTGGTGATATGGACGGAGAGGGTAAGATGACAACACCGACTTGATGGACATGAGTTTGAGTGAACTCCAGGAGTTGCTGATGGACAGGGAGGCCTGGCGTGCTGAGATTCATGGGGTCTCAAAGAGTCGGACATGACTGAGCAACTGAACTGAACTGAACAGATTATCATACTAAATGAAGTCAGCTGCTGCTAAGTTGCTTCAGTCGTGTCCGACTCTGTGTGACCCCAGAGACGGCAGCCCACCAGGCTCCTCCATCCCTGGGATTCTCCAGGCAAGAACACTGGAGTGGGTTGTCATTTCCTTCTCCAATGCATGAAAGTGAAAAGTGAAAGTGAAGTTACTCAGTCGTGTCCGACCCTCAGCGACCCCATGGACTGCAGCCTACCAGGCTCCTCCGTCCATGGGATTTTCCAGGCAAGAGTACTGGAGTGGGGTGCCATTGCCTTCTTCAAATGAAGTCAGCAGAGAAAGACAAATATCATATCACTTATATGTGGAGTCCAAAATATAATACACTATATATAAAATAAATAACCAACAATGAGCTACTATATAGCACAGAGAACCAGAGAACTTCATTCAATGTTTTGTAATAACTACAGGAGAAAAGAACATGGAAAAGAATATATATATATACACATACACACACACACACACACACACACACACACACATATGTTAAGATATATGTTATGTACGTATATGTTAAGATATATTTTATGTATGTATATATGTTAACATATATATGTTATATATACTAAGATGCCATGATCTCCAGTTCAGTTAAGTCGCTCAGTCGTGTCCAACTCTTTGCAACCCCATGAATCGCAGCACGCCAGGCCTCCCTGTTCATCACCATCTCTCAAGTTCACTCAGACTCACGTCAATCGAGCCATCTCATCCTCGGTCGTCCCCTTCTCTCCTGCCCCCAATCCCTCCCAGCATCAGAGTCTTTTCCAGTGAGTCAAGTCTTCGCATGAGGTGGCCAAAGTACTGGAGTTTCAGCCTCAGCATCATTCCTTCCAAAGAAATCCCAGGGTTGATCTCCTTCAGAATGGACTGGTTGGATCTCCTTGCAGTCCAAGGGACTCTCAAGAGTCTTCTCCAACACCACAGTTCAAAAGCATCAATTCTTTGGCACTCAGCTTTCTTCACAGTCCAACTCTCACATCCATACATGACCACTGGAAAAACCATAGCCTTGACTAGATGGACCTTAGTCGGCAAAGTAATGTCTCTGCTTTTGAAAATGCTATCTAGGTTGGACATAACTTTTCTTCCAAGGAGTAACCGTCTTCTAATTTCATGGCTGCAGTCACCATCAGCAGTGATTTTGGAGCCTAAAAAAATAAAGTCTGGCACTGTTTCCACTGTTTCCCCATCTATTTCCCATGAAGTGATGGGACCAGATGCCATGATCTTCGTTTTCTGAATGTTGAGCTTTAAGCCAACTTTTTCGCTCTCCTCTTTCACTTTCATCAAGAGGCTTTTTAGCTCCTCTTCACTTTCTGCCATAAGGGTGGTGTCATCTGCATATCTGAGGTTATTGATATTTCTCCNTTCACTTTCATCAAGAGGCCTTTTAGCTCCTCTTCACTTTCTGCCATAAGGGTGGTGTCATCTGCATATCTGAGGTTATTGATATTTCTCCCAGCAATCTTGATTCCAGCTTGTGCTTCTTCCAGTCCAGCGTTTCTCATGATGTACTCTGCATATAAGTTAAATAAGCAGGGTGACAATATACAGCCTTGACGGACTCCTTTTCCTATTTGGAACCAGTCTGTTGTTCCATGTCCAGTTCTAACTGTTGCTTCCTGACCTGCATACAGATTTCTCAAGAGGCAGGCTATTAAAAAAAAAATGGAGCAGAATAAGGGAAACCAGAAATGATACTACCAGGAGAGGGCTATGGTTTAAAACAGAAAATTTCATGGAGAAGGGGACATTTGAGCAAGACTTGAAGATGATGAGGGAGTGAGCCTGGAAAAGAGCAAAATGGGCAGAGGGCACAGCCATTGCCAAGACCCTGAGATTGTAACACACTGCCTGCACCGAGGCTGGAAGTGAGTGAGCAAAGGGAACGAGGGTGAGGGGTGAGGAGGCCCCAGATCATGGTCTGCTGGGCTATTGCTAGAACTTGGCTTTTTCTCTGAGGTGACTTGCCATTGGAGGGCTCTAAGCAGAAAAGCAATGTAATCTGACTTAGGTTTTAAAGGATCTCTCTAGCAGCTTGCTAAGCAAGGATGACCAGGGAGCTGGGATAAATGCAGGAAGACCTGTGGGGAGATTATTGCAACAACCCACATGAGAGGAGATGAGAGCCAGGATCAGTGTTATCAGTGCGGTAGTGGTGAGAAGCTGTTGGATTCTGGACACATACTGAAGCTGGAATCGAGTAGGACACGACTGAGCACGCATGCACACAACCAAGTCTGCTTATGGGCGACTCCAAGGGATTTGGTCTGAGCCACGAGGAGGATGAAGCTGCAGACAGCTGGGTGGGGACAGCTGCAGGCCAGGGGTGTTCTGTGAGGGCTCCCCAGAGCTCAGTTTCAGACACGTCAACTCTCAGATGCTGATTAGACAGCTTATGTGGCAACGGCAGGTGGGCAGATGGGTACATGAGACTGGAGTTCAGAGAAGACATCAGTGCTGGGTAAACACCCTTGAGTGATGGTAGCATGTAGATGGTGTTGAAAGCCAGCAGACTGGAGCTGCTGGGAGCAGCTGGCTAGAGTGAGGTGGGAAACTGAGGACACAGGTGAGCTCTGAGAGCGTTATACTGGCGGGATTTCAGAATAAGAAGTGACCCAGCCTGGTAGACTGACTCTTAAAATATATTCATAAGATGTCTGATTCCTCCAATATATTCCTTTAGGTGCAGTGATTCATTTATTGTTTATGCATTCATTCGTCTATTTCTTCATTAGCTATTCATTTATTCACTGATTTATTAGTCATTCATTCACTCATCTGCTAAGCATCACTTTACTTCTGGTGGAGGGTCATTTCAAGATGATCCAGACACGAGTCTTTCCCTCAGGGAGCTCACAGTTTCAGAGGAAGTCATGGGGCAGGTACGTAAGAAACTCTCGTGTGGGGTGAAAGGGACCCGAGAGAGAAGTCTTAAGTAGAGAGAGGTGGCATCTGTGCCTGCAGGAAACAAGATGGCACAGAGCGGGGCGAGCTGCTTGTTTGGGGAGGGCTGCCAGAGCACGGTGCCAGGATCCTCACACTGACGCTGCCTAGGCACTCGCCCTGGGCAAGTCTCTTCCCCTCTCTGGTGAAATCACAACTTGTCGGCCCCTCACGGGATGGCCTTGAGGATGAAATGGCATAGTGCGTGCTCAGCACTTAGTTTCTGGCACGGGGCGGCACTTTTACCAGGGAGTAATCACACTGTTCTCCAGCCTCACTGCTGATTCTCATCCTCTTTTCCCAAACAGCCCTAGACGGGATTCTTGGAAAGGGAAGAGCAGGGAGCTCAGGGGAGCCCCTGGGGGTCCCTGGAGACCCTCCTTGCGCCGGGGCATTCCCTGCTGGGTCCTAGCTCTTCTCTCTCAGAAGCCCAGGAGTGACTTGATGTCTCCCTGTCCTCCTGGGACAGCCAGCTGGACACTAGCTGGACCCACAGAGGTGGAGGTGGCAATGGGGGCAGCATCTGAGAGTGTGGTGCGGTCTGGACTTTGTGTTCCTGCAGACACACACAACACACCTATCCCCCACTTCCTGGGGCTGAGGTTTGGTAGAAAATTCATAACAAGCAGAGAGTACGCTGCCGCTAAAATCTGTAGAGAGGACAGAGCAGGCAAGCCACAAATCTTGCAGGCAGTGAGCTCCTGAGGTCTGGGCATGTTAGTTTTAAAATAACACAGCAGAGAAGTGAGATAAAGAGCTTCAGTGGGGGAAGCTGTCAGACATCTCGCCTTACACTGTTGAAACTATCTGAGGGGCCCCATCTCTCCTCCTGGGGTACAGAAACAAAGATTGCAGACTGGGGGCAGTGACTGTGTTGCTAGACTGCAGAGCCAGAACTCGTCAGAGCTAAGCCAGTTCTTAGAAATTTACCCAGGAGAAGCTGGGGTCCAGAGGGGGGACCAGCAGTACACTCAAGGACACTTGGTGAGTTAGGGGCTGAGCAGGGACCACCAATCAGTCCTTCGGTAGCTGTAGTGAGAGCTCTTGGTCAGATCTTAGGTGGTGAGCGGGTTCACTGCAAATATCTCATGAGCACCCTTTCCAAGAAGGTTATGTCCACCCTTGAGGGGTGGCAGGGCATCCCACAGCCAACGACTGGCTTAGGAGTACAAACAACCATCTCCCTTGCAGCAAGGCAATGCTATTCACACTCCAGAGCTCCCTGTGGGATCAGGCTAAGGCTAGATTCCAGCTGAAACCACACCTTATCTTAGTGTTCTGTGCTGCCCTAGCTTGCTTCCTCACTCCCTTTCTTCTAAAAGTATACCGTCAATAAGTCTGTGCATCCAAATTGCTGTCTCAGGCTTAATGCCCTGTGAATTCCATCAAAGACAGACCCAGACCACATATTCCTCTGCTGCTGCTGCTAAGTAGCTTCATTCGTGTCCGACTCTGTGCGACCCCATAGACGGCAACCCACCAGGCTCCCCCGTCCCTGGGATTCTCCAGGCAAGAACACTGGAGTGGGTTGCCACTTCCTTCTCCAATGCATGAAAGTGAAAAGTGAAAGGGAAGTCGCTTAGTCATGTCCGACTCTTCAGGACCCCATGGACTGCAGCCTACCAGGCTCCTCCGCCCATGGGATTTTCCAAGCAAGAGTACTGGAGTGGGTTTCCATTGTCTTCTCCGATGTATTCCTCTAATAAACTACTAAATAAATACAAAACAAAATAGTTAAGTACTACATTGTTTGGAGTCAGAGGGACATGGGTTTGAAGCTCTGTTTTGCTGCTCCTAGGCTGTGTTGACCCAGAGGATGTGACTTAGTATTATCAAACCGTAGTTTTCCCAACTGAGGATGGCAAATGTTCATGGGTATGTTAATATTATCTGTCTCCTTAGACTGTTGTAAAAACTTAGCATGTGTAAAACTTAGCACGTTTTCTGGCCACATAACAAAGGTTCAACATATGTTATTTGATGAACATGTTGGTGATGATAGTGATGATGATGATGATGATGGTGGCAGAATTAATGGACAGGTTGGTCCATTGCAACTCCACCAATCAACAGAAAGTTCTTTTTTTTTTTTTTCTTTTACTTTATTTTACTTTACAATACTGTACTGGTTTTGCCATACATCAACAAGAATCCACCACGGGTGTACATGTGTTCCCAATTCTGAAACCCCCTCCCACCTCCCTCCCCATACCATCTCTCTGGGCCATCCCAGTGCACCCGTCCCAAGCATCCTGTATTATGCACCGAACCTGGACTGGCGATTCATTTCTTATATGATAGTATATATGTTTCAATATAAACATGAAGCAAGCCATTCTCCCCAATCATCCCACCCTCGCCCTCTCCCACAGAGTCCAAAAGACTGTTCAATACATCTGTGTCTCTTTTGCTGTCTCGCATACAGGGTTATTGTTACCATCTTTCTAAATTCCATATTTATGTGTTAGTATACTGTATTGGTGTTTTTCTTTCTGGCTTATTTCACTCTGTATAATAGGCTTCAGTTTCATCCACCTCATTAGAACTGATTCAAATATATTCTTTTTAATGGCTGAGTAATACTCCATTGTGTATATGTACCACAGCTTTCTTATCCATTCATCTGCTGGTGGACATCTAGGTTGCTTCCATGTCCTGGCTATTATAAACAGTGCTGCGATGAACATTGTGGTACACGTGTCTCTTTCAATTCTGGTTTCCTCGGTGTGTATGCCTAGCAGTGGGATTGCTGGGTCATAAGGCAGTTCTATTTCCATTTTTTTAAGGAATCTCCACACTGTTCTCCATAGTGGCTGTACTAGTTGCATTCCCACCAACAGTGTAAGAGGGTTCCCTTTGCTCCACACCCTCTCCAGCATTTATTGCTTGTAGACTTTTGGATTGCAGCCATTCTGACTGGTGTGAAATGGTACCTCATTGTGGTTTTGATTTGCATTTCAGGAAGTTCTTAGAAGACTCCGCCTCTGAAGCTCCCGCACCAGTCATCAGCAAGTTCTCACATCACACCCTTCCCATTTATTCTCCTTTAATTCCAGTGGTTATGTATGGATGTGAGAGTTGGACTATAAAGAAAGCTGAGCACCGAAGAATTGATGCTTTTGAACTGTGGTGTTGAGAAGATTCTTGAGAGTCTTTTGGACTGCAAAGAGATCAAACCAGTCCATCCCAGAGAAAAGCAGTCCTGAATATTCATTGGAAAGACTGATGCTGAAGCTGAAACTCCAATACTTTGGCCACCTGATGTGAAGAACTGACTCATTGGAAAAGACCCTGATGCTAGGAAAGATTGAGGGCAGAAGGAGAAGGGGATGACAGAGGATGAGATGGCTGGATGGCATCAGTGACTCAATGGACTTGAGTTTGAGTTAGCTCTGGGAGTTGTGATGGACAGGGAAGCCTGGCCTGCTGTAGTCCATGGGGTCACAAAGAGTCGGACACAGCTGAGTGACTGAACTAAGCTTGTCCCACAGGCCCCTCCTTTGCTATTAATCGTTCTTTTCTGACAGGATTTCCTGTGGGAGAGAGGGATCTCTAGAGAGACCAGCCTTCTGACTTTACCTGGAAGAGACCATTTCTGAATGCCAGCCCAGGCATCCAGCTTTACTACCTGTAAGAGATGGCTCTTCCACAGTAATTCTGATTAAGGAGTTGATGGGAAAGGTCTGTCTCTCCACTGGGATTTTTACCTGCCTTTTAAAAGTCAAACCCATTACCGCAGGATTGTGAGTTTATTAGGAAACTTTATCTTTATTAGGCAGTCAGCTTCTAGATTATCTCCCTTCAACCCTGATGAGTTCCCCTAAGCCCTAAGAGCACTTGGGGCAGGAACAGACTAGGAGACCTCAGGACAACCCTAGCATGTGGGCAGAAGTCTTTTTCAGCTCTGTGGTTTCTCTGTAGAGCACAGAGAGTGCCTAAACAACCAGGAACCTCAAGGAGCCTTGGAATCAGGCAGACTGCAGCTTGAAAGCTGGTTTTGCTGTTTTCAAGCTGTGATCTTGGACGAGTCACTTCATCTCTCTTCTGCAGGACGGGGTTAATGGTAGTGTCCAGCTCATAGAGGTGATGCACGTAAGCGCTTAACACCATTCCTGGTGCAGAGTAAGCACTTAATCAATGTTAGCTGTCATTGTAATTGTAATTATTCATTGTAAATAGCCTTTGGGGCAGAGTCTCTCAACTTGGATGTCTGCTCAAGCTGATCCCTCTGCCCGCAATGCCCTCTCTTCACTTCTCTGCCAGGAAAAGCCTCACTCAGCCATCAAGGCTCAGCTCAGCTCTTCCTGAACAATGCCCCCCCGAATCCCCGCCACTGCCCAGTTCCTCATTTGGAATAAATTCTGCACTCTCCTTGCTCCATGATATTGCAGCATAACCTTGACCAAGGTCCCTCATCTATTTAAGACTTAGTTTTTTCATTTAAAAAATGGGAATGGGACTTCCCGGTGGTCCAGTGGCTAAGACTCTGTGCTCCCAATGCTGGAGGCCTGGGTTCGATCCCTGGTCATGGAACTAGAACCCACATGCCACAGCTAAAGATCTTGACTGCTGCATACAACTAAGACCTGGCACAGCCAAGTAAATGACTATTTAAAAAGGGGATAATGCTTTATGTATTGGGGTAGCTGTAGGAAATATATAGTCATTAAGCTAAGCACAATGTCTATTATAATTTCAATTAGCTTGAAAGAGCCTTTCAGAGAAAGAATTTCTGCTTGGTGGGGAGACTTGTGGATTATTCTTTCACAGTCATCTTTGAGGTGTATATGGCTTCCAACCTGCCTGACCCTGGAAACAGGGGACTGGCCTCAGTGACCTCTGAAAAGTCTGTCCAATTCAAAGATTTTCATGAGTCAGATTCTCCTCTGCATCTAAGTCATCCCCATCTCTCTGTCTCTTTCTAAACACATTGGGGGTGGCACAGAAGGGACCCACTTGGCCCATTCGTCCCCAATTTAAGGATGAGGTTGTCACCTCTGAACACAGCTTCTGAGTTCCTAGGCAGACGCATAAGTAGACCAACTTCAGCTCACTGTGTTACAGTAAAAGGACCACAGGTTTACTGAGCACCTATCATGTGACAACACCTCACCAGATATTTAAATCCCATTATTTCATTTAAGTTTCATAATAATCCCTTGAGGCGGGTATTGTAAGGGTTGTTTTTAGATGAGAAAAACAGAGCCTCAGAGGGGTGTAGTAACTTGCCTAAGGACACACAGCAGCGCTGAGGAAGCCCGGAACTCTCAGCCTGGTCTTTGGTATCACCAAGCCTCTTTCCACTGCAATCATGTCTCTGCCTCCGCCTCACTGGCGTTCTGTCTTCTTCCTATTTGCTCGCCTGTACCCAGTCGCCTGGCTGCTGTCTGCACAGTCTATTGACAGAGACACTCAATCAATCAGCCAGCTTGCTCCGACAGCTAAAAAACACCCCATCGACCAATTTTCCCTCCAGCGCCTTTCCATGGACCATGAAACCTCGCTAATTTGGAATTTGCAATGATTTCTGACACAGAACCTGCATTTCTCATTCTGGTTAAAAAAAAAAAAAATCTGAATGAAATGTTATCCTATGGAACCCTGGGGACTTCTGAGCAAGGCCCTGGGAGCCAGGAAGCCCTTTTCCACCCCTCCTCTCTTGGTTCCTTCTCCTGGTTTCTTCCGCTTGCTTCCATTTCTAGGTTGGGTGAGAACTTATGGCGCCATTATAAATGCTACTACTACTACTAATAGCAGCAGGTATTCGTGGAGCACTAGCGTCTCCCAGCACTGTTCTGAGTGCTGCATCTGTTTGCCTGATAACCCTTACCACAATTATTTGAGGCTGGTACAATGATCATCCCCATTTTACCAGTGAAGAAACTGAGGCAAGAGGAGATCCCAATTATAGGTGGTGGAGATGGAATTTGAACCCAGGCAGTCTGCCTCCAGAATCACTGTGGATGGTGACTGCAGCCATGAAATTAGAAGACACTTGCTTCCTGGAAGGAAAGTCATAACAAACCTAGGTAGCATATTAAAAAGCAAAGACATCACTTTGCCAACAAAGATCCATATAGTCAAAGCTATGGTTTTTCCAGTAGTCATGTATGGATTGTGAGAGTTGGACTACAAAGAAAGCTGAGTGTCAAAGAACTGATGCTTTCGAATTGTGGTGCTGGAGAAGACTCTTGAGAGTCCCTTGGACAGCAAGGAGATCAAACGAGTCACTCCTAAAGGAAATCAACCCTGAATATTCTTTGGAAGGATGAATTGAAGGATAAACCTGAAGCTCCAATACTTCGGCCCCCTGATGTGAAGAGCCAACTCACTGGAACTGGGAATGGTTGAAAGCAAAAGGAGAAGAGGGCGGCAGAGGATGAGATGTTTAGATAACATCACTGACTGAATGGACATGAACTTGAGCAAACTCAGGGAGATAGTGGAGGACAGGGAAGCCTGGTATATAGAGCAGGACAGGGAAGCCTAGTGTACTGCAGTCCATGGGTCACAAAGAGTTGGACACAACCTAGCAAATGAACAAAAATAACAGTCTGCCTCCAGAATCCATGGTCTTCACCTCTCCACCACTGTGCTTCTAGGGCTGAACACTATGGGGGGCCACTTGGGGACACCACATTACCCCAGTAGTGCCTCCTGCTTTGGGCCTCTGAAAGCACCATTCAATGATGCAAGAAAATGTCATGTCCTTCTATAGCTGTGTGATGGTATATAGAGCCAGGGACTGGAAGTCAGTGAAAAAGCTGCCTCCTGACTGTGTCCCTGTGGCCTTCACCAAGTGAGAGGCACACAGCCTTCAAAAGAAACTGGTGGTGAGGAGTTTGAGAAGGATCTTTCCTGGGTTCAGAATCCTGTTTTAGAGTACTGATTGCCCTTAGGGGCCAACCATCTAACCGAAACCCTGGTTTCTTTCTATAAATATTTTACTCTATGTTGATTGAGATGCCAAACACAACGGGAAGGCTGTGTGCCGTCCCCTGCCCCTTCCCTGTGTAAAGGGCCTTTGGCATCCTTTTGCATAAGCCAAGAGTGGGCTTGCCTTTGTGGATTTGGTTAAGAGTCCTTTTTTTTCAGGTGGGCTCAGACTTCCTGGGCCCAGAGCCAAGCTGACAGTGCAGCTGCCCAGAACATTCTGTGTGTCCATCATGGCCTGGTTTTGCACCAGAGGGCAGAAGAGCAGCTGGGGCATCTAGATGCACAGCAGGGACCCACCCAGGAGGGTTAGCCACACAGGGATGCAGGGGGCAGGCATTGCAAGTCGGGAGGACAGTGCAAATAAGACATGGAATTTAGAATCATTTTTTTAGTCTGGAGAAGCCCTACTGCACTCTTGTGACAGACTGCGCATGTCACAAAGTGCATGACCTCACTGAATCCCTATCACAGCCCTGTGATGTAGGCACTCTTAAGCTTCCCATTTTACAGGTGGGGGAATCTAGGCACAGAGGAGTGAATTCCAGAAAAGCTGGGCCCAGGTTTTCTCAATGTCAAGATGAATCATGTGGCAGCTCAGATATGTCCAGGGTGACCACAGAATTCACTGTCCAAACTGGGACACCTGGAATCAAAAGGGCACAGACAGTAGATACCCAGGATCATCCTGGGCTATCTCCCTTTTCTGACCTTGAGACTTTAGTCCAACTGTTTCCTCTACCTCTCAGCCTGGAAGTCCCACAGGCACCTGAGACTTACCTGTCCAAACTTCAACACACCATCACCCCCCGCAACCTGTCCTCCAGCTCCACCTTCTACCTTCTTATGCAAGTGGCAACCCACCACGCCCCTGGATCCCCTCTTTCTCTCACTCTCATATCCAGCCTATCAGCAGATCTTGACCATTTTGACTTCAAAGCATCTCAGCATTTGTCTCCTCTCCAAAGTCCTTGATGTGGATATCAAGGGCCTTCAAGGTCCATAGCCCCGGCTGACCTCTTCAGCTGTAATGTTCTCTGCTGCTTTCTCACTCACTGTGCTCAAAACATCTGACATCCTTGCAGGGCCCTGAACAGTCCTAGCATCTAGATGCAGCAGAGCATGAAACTTAAGGGCATGGCCTGGCACCAGATTACTGGGTTCAAACCCTTGTCCTGCACTTTGTGACCTTGGGTAATTGACTTCACCACTCTGGGGCTCAGAGCTTCATCTGTAAGATGTGGATAGTAAGAGGACCTATCTCACAGAGTCATTTCAGGGATTAACAGTTAATACATGTAAAGCTCTTAGAACAGTGTTTATTTCTTACTAATTAAGAAATGGCATCACTCACTTTGGCTCCTTCAACCTGAGTACCTACTATCCATTTTTTAGAGATTTCAACTTAGAATGCCACCTCCTCCAGGAAGCCATTCCTAACTACTTAGACCAGTTACATCTCTTCTCTATGCTCACAATATACCTCTCTGCTTGATTTTCTCTTCCCCTCCCCTGGACCATGAAGCCTTTGAGGCAGAGCCTGAGTCTTTTCTAGCATTGTGTCCTCAGCACCTGGAAGGTGCCAAATCCATGGTGTCTTCAGTAAATATTGGCTGGATGGGAGAACTGATTGGATAAACAGCCTAATCAAGCCAGTGAGGGACAGGTTAACTTAGCGGACAGACAGTGGGTGGCAGTGTGTCTCACTGTCAATGTGGCTACAGATACCATTTGGGACAGTTCCCAAGTCCCAGAACACTGGCATTTGTAATAGAAATTTCTCCAAGATGAGCAGGTACTTCAGGGCAGTTGGTCTCCCGTGAGGGTACTGCACGCAGAAAAGGAGCATGGCTCTCCCCGGCTTTCCTGCTATAAATGCCTTGCTGTTCATCTTCCCACCTTCCAGACCACTAGCTCCTCAGCTCCAAGGGGCAGAGGACAAAGTGGATCCCTCTGCTCAGTGTTCAGAAGCCCCTACTCCCACTGACCTCACCTCCAGGTATTCCCCTTCCTCACCAGTTAGACTCTCTGAACCCAGGGGACTGGCTTCCTGTCTCAGCTTTGCCAGATACTTGTAATGTGGTCTTGAGCAAACAAATTCACCTCACTGTGCCTAGATTCCCCCACCTGTAAAATGGAAAGCTTAACAGTGCCTACATCACAGGGCTGAGGTGAAGATTCAGCGAGGTCATGCATTTTGTGACACACGGTCTGTCATGACTGCAGTAGGGCTTTTCCTGAATTAAAAAAAAAATGATTCTAAATTCCATGTCTTGTTTGCACTGTTCTCCCCACTTGCAGTGCCTGATCCCTGCATCCCTGTGTGGCTAACCCTCCTGGGTGGGTCCCTGCTGTGCATCTAGATGCCCCAGCTGCTCTTCTGTCCTCTGGTGCAGACCCAAGGCCACAGTGGACACCCAGAATATTCTGGGCAGCTGCACTGTCAGCCTGGCTCTGGGCCCAGGAAGTCTGAGCCCTTTTCTGAAGAATCAGCTGACCGGCAAATGCCCCTGGCTGACTTGGGAGTGGGACCATTTCCTTATATGCAGCCCTAGTGATACGATCCCAGCCTGCTTGGTAGGCAGGTGGGGAGGGAGGCTGAGAAGGAAGGGGCCACTATCTTGGGGGCATCTGGAGCCTAATCCTGCTGGGGAGCCCTGGGAACCAATATAGACACACAACTCCAAGTACTTCCATCTGAGGCACCTGGAGGATTTGCCCTTCAGCTCCCATCAGTCCCGACTGAAGGCTGCTCCCCAGAGGCACTGACTTCTGCCCCGTGTCTCGGCACAGCGGCCTTAGTGGCTGGAGGGAGCCCTCCGGCACAGGGTCTCTGTTCCTGTTAGCTGCAAGTCTGGTTGACATTCTCAGAAATGGTGGGCACTGAGGGGAAATGGGCCAACTTCCCTGTAACTTCACAAGGAGAGGTCCTGAATCCCAGGAAACACCAGACTCCACTCCCTTGTCAAATGCCCCCTTCTTGCCTCCCTTCCTATCTCCTTCCTTCTCCTTCCCCATACATTTCCCGAGCTCTGGCTCTGCTAAGCATCCTTCATGTGTAAAGCTGAACAGGATCCTATGGTTCCCCAATCTGAAACCTCTTTCCTATAATGCTCAGAGAGGGGATGTGACCTGCTCCAGATGAAGTGGCAGAAAAGTTAGCAGAAACTTAGTCCTCCTCCTTGAGCTTCAGGCTACTCTGAAGAGGGTTTTTCCTGGAAACTTCATCCCAGGCCATTCTGCTGGAACCACTTCCTCCTGCTGGAGGCTGGGTGGGGAGGGGGGGGGTGGGGGGAGGGGGAAGGATCCAGAGGTCAAGCTGGGCTGCTGGGTGTGCCGGCTGGCAGGGGGCGACATCTTTGTCCCATGACTGCTCCTGGCTGGATCACCAGCCAGGCCGGCTTGGCTCAGTGTTTCAAACTCATCCTTATGTACTGGAACAGTCTCAGGAAGAAAAACAGCATTTTGCCTTTTCTTGCAGTTTAAAAGAAGGGGGAAAATCACAAACATACTTTCCGTCTCGCCAGAGAGCAGCCCATTTGAGAAGATCAATCAAATGTTTTCAGTCAAAATCTAAACAGGTCCATATTTCCCCAAATTACACGGGCTGAAGGGAAGGTGGGGGAGACAGGAAGGAGTGATGAGGCTACCGTGGTGGCGGAATTATCCACAGCGCAGGGGGCGGGGCTCCACTGTCAGTGGGGGTGGGGCAGGGAAGAGGCTGGACAGGGTGAGGGGCTCCTTCTCCTGATGGAGGGCCTTGGCTTGTATTCAGAGGAGCTGCAGAGCCCCACGAGGACCCCCACTAGGAGTTTAGCCCACTCTCTAACTCTTGAGGAATAACGAGGCTGATCGTGAGACCCACAAGACAGAGCCACAACCCGCAAGGGATGCTGCCAACTCGAGGGAGAAGCGTCTCCCTGCAGAACAGCTCAGCGGTTGTCAGCCACAGTGTGACACGCTGATCCATCACGATCAATTGTAAGCTCTGTCATGGTTTTGTTACTAATGATTACTAAAGATGAAAATTTGGGAATGATTTTCAATTGAAAAAAAAAAAAAAAAGTATGAACACATGAATCTTTATCATCCCAGCTGATGACAGCTCCTTTCAAGTGGTAACCTTGGAGCTGCCCTTGACTTCTCCCTCGCAAACCCCAGGTCTTACCTATCAGCAAGTCTTGATGCTACCTTCAAAATACATCCAGAACCCAGGATTGAAATATATGCATTACCATAAGTAAAACAGAGAGCTAGTGGGAAGTTGCTGTATAACACAGTGAGCCCAACCAGTGTTCTGGGACAACCTAGAGGGGTGGGATGGGGTGGTGAGTGGGAGGGAGATTCAAGAGGGAGGATATAAATATATAAACTTAGGGCTGATTCATGTTGTTGTGTGGCAGAAACCAATACAACATTGTAAAGCAATTATCTTCCAATGAAAAAAAAAAAAAAAAAAAAACCCAGAATCCAAACATTTCTCACTTCCTATGTGGCCACCACCCTGGTCCAAGCCCACATCATCTCTCACTTGTTCTCTCTGCTTCCAGCCTTGCCGTCCTGCAACCTATTCCTCAGAAAGCAGCTGGAGGGGTGGAATCCTGCTAAAACTCAAGTCATGTCATGGCTCTCCTCTTTTCAAAGTCCTCCAAAGTCTTCCCTGAAGCCAAAATAATTACAGGACCCATGCAACCTGGCCTGTTACCACACTGACCTCAGTCCGCATTCTTTTCTCCTGGTCTCTCTATGCCTGCCCCACTGGCCCCCTCGCTGCTCTTCTGAGATGCCACTTATAGTTCTGCCTCAGGACCTGTGCACAGGCCATTTCCACTGCCTTGCACACTCTTCCACATGACATCCTCCTTCATTTGCTTCAAGTCTGCTCAAATGTCACTTTCTCACTGATTTTTTTCCAGACAATCCTACATAAACATTGTTTAAAATTGCAACCCTCCCCCATTGTACAATGATCTCTTTCTGCTTTATTTCCCTCTATTGTACTATATATTTTAAAAGATAATCATTTAAGTTTATTTTGCTTACTGTATAATTTCCCCACCCTCCACTAAGATTGAAGTTTCATGAAGGCAGGGGTTTTTTTTGTCACTTTTGTTCACAGCTGTTTTCTCAGACTCCTGGCACAAAGTAAGGGTGCAATTAAATATTTGTGAAATGAGTAATTGGATAGATTCATGATTCCTCCTTTAATAGAGTCCTTTATCCTGAGTTTTACTGTGTTTTCTTGAGCAAGAAAGGTATGAAATTAAGTTTGTGTACTGAATGTTAACATTATGTGATCCTGTATTAGGCAAGGGGGTCTCCTGGGTATATGAACATCATCTGTCATGTGTCTGGACTGTTGGGGAAAAAAAGGTTGAGAGCACTAGGACTTATGAGTGGATTTACAATATCACATGGATCTTAATTGCTGTTTGGCTTTGAGAAAGCTGCCTGCCCTTTCTGAGAGATGGTGGAGGAGCAATGGGACAGTCATTGCATCCAGAGCACTTTGGCTCCGGTTCTGATTCTCCCACCACGAGTTGAGTGACCTTGACCAAAGAACTTGATTTCAGAAATCTTTGTCTCCATATGTCCATCATGGGGAGAAAGAAGCCACTGGGTAACAGGGACAGCATCTATGAGGGTGAGATTTGGACTTGAATTCTGGCTCAGCCACTCCCTAACCATGAACTTCCTTTCTTTACCTTAAACGGGAATAACCCAGTCCCACTGGAATGTTGGGATGATTAAATAAGTTACTGAACAGACAATGATATGGAAATAATAATAGCAGTTTTAGTACTTATATTCCAGTCTTCGTTCTATGCTTTTATAGATAACTCATTTAATTTTCATCACAGTGCTTTGAAGACAACATTATTATTCCTATTTTAAATAGGAGGAAACTGAGGCACAGAGTGGTTAAATAACTCACCCAAGGTCACACAGCAGAGCCACATTTCAAAGGTCTAAAATCAGCTCTTGCTCCCTGCTCCCTCTCGAGCGCCGAATAGAACCACTTGGGTCCTTAATATCCTCTCGCACCAGCCAGCAGAAGCTGGGACTTAGAACCAGCCAGCACCCCACATTCTCTAGGTGTGGCCCTACACCTTTAAGCGCCAGCATTCTTCTGAGCGTCTGAGTGGAGAAGTATGCCAGGTAGCTGAATTTGGGTTGATTAAATCAAGGAGAAAATCAATTAAATTTAAATAAAGAAAAAGATTGGAAATCAGGCACAATGCCTTCTTAATTAAAGCACCTAATCACTGGCTGAAAAAAAAAAATAACCACAGAACATTTCATTTCATATACGGCCTTGTGTATCTAAAGTGAGAGGCTCCTAATGAAATGCACATTTCCCCACTTGACTATAATTGACTAGGCGATCCTGGCAGTTTTATGGGTGGAAATGATCAGGCGTAATAGCCAGAGCTTTTAAAGGATATGACAACACAGGATGCTTTGGGGGCTTATTGAGGGGTAGTTGACCCCAAGTTCTCCTTTCCTTGCAGTACAACTCACAATTCTCCCGACAGTGAATGCAGCCACTGGGCAGGGCCAAGTGTGCAATGCAGCAGGCGAGCATGATTAAATGGCTTTTTTTCTACACAGTCCGGTGTCATCGCAAACACACAGAGCTGGGGAAGATTGCCGGCAATCAGTGACCAAATGCCTCAAAGAAATTACTCTGACAAGTATCCCTGCCATTCAGATCCTGGATTATAGCCTTCTAATTGGTCTCCCTGTCCCCCATCTCCCTCATTCCAATCTTTCTTGTCCACTGCAGCTAGGGGCATCTTTATATAGGCACATCTCATTGAGTCACTTCTTTGATTAAAACCTTTCATTGAATACTCATTGAGATTAGAGCAGTCCAGACTCCCTACCCTGGCTCAGGGTAGGGATCACTGACATGATCTGATTCCAGCCCATCATTTCTTTGGCCTTTGTTCCCTGTTCCTGCATCCTTTATTCCAAACATACTGACCCAGTAGAATTCTTTCAAATCTTTCCTGCACTCGTGATTTCATGTCTTTGCATGTGCAGTTCCTTCTGCCTGAAACACCCTTCCCTTCACCTGACTAACCCCTGTATCACATCCTCCCAAACCAGTCTCCCACGTGGCTAGACTTGCTTTTCAGACTAGCTTTCTCCTATCACAGCAAACATTACATGGAATAATAATTGTTCACAAGCTCAGTGAGGGCAGGGTCTTAGGTCTGTTGAACTGATTTCTCCCCGGAACCCAGGACAGTATCCAGCCCTGCTTAAAGACTTTGTTGAATGAGTGAGAGTAGACTGGCCACGAATGGTTGCAATCATCTGCATGATGTGAAGCTTACTTCTTACAAGGTAACACGTCTAGAACATAATTTCTCACCTGGTATGCTATCTTCTCTCTCTCTCTTTTTTTTTTTTGATTACTAGTGAGTATAATAAGGCTCAATATTTGCTTGCTATTTTGGTCCTTTTAGAATGTGGGGCGGTGACCAGAGCTCCTGGGGACATCATCGACTCAGTTAATTGGTCAACTAGCCCCCGTTTATTGTACACCTGTGATTGCCCAGCATTGAGCTGGACAGCTGAGCTTTAGAACGCTGACAAAGGTGAAGTATCTGTGGTACAATAGCTCACAGCTCAGTGCAAAGCAGATGTGCAAATAGATGCTTACAACACCAGGCCATAAGGAAGGATCGATTTCCACAACAGTTCCTTCTATAGGGCAGGGGACTGAGGTGCAGAAATGGGCCATGGCTTTCCTGAAGTCAGAAGTAGGAAAACCGTACATCCCACCTGCCTCCCCTCAAGACGCCCACGCCATCTTTAGATGGAGGAGAATCTCCCAAGCCACCAGTGTAGAAGCCAGATCCAGTGAAGTCATTGCTGAGATGGGTAAGCCTGAGTGCGTTTGGAAGCAGGTGAGGTTTAGAGAAGCATCAAAATTAGAGTTAGTGAAAGATACAGTGATTCTGGAGACCAAGAATCATAAACACTGGGTCTCTGCTCCAGGTCCACTGAATGATGTTGGAGAGAAGTTCTCTTAAAATTGCTTATTGTCTGCAGTTCGGAGAAGGCAAGTGTTGAACCACTCATTGCATTCATCCATTCAACAAATACAAGATATTTAAATGAGCCAGGCAATATGCTAAGTCCTCTGAAGACATTTTCTCATTTAATACACAACCCCTGAATTAAAGCTGATTTTAAGGAATTCTTCTAATTTCTCCCCCTTTGCATATGGGGAACCTGGAGTCAGAAACAAAAATAACTTGCTAAGGTTGTCAAAATTAATAATAATGATAAGAGTTAGCATTTTGTGGGTCATTTATTGCATGCCTGACAGGGTGCCAAGTTAATACATCAGTTTTAATCCTCATGACAAGTTGATGGAATAGGTATCCTTAATAGTCCATTTTACAGATGAGGTGATTGATATTTCAAAAGGTCAAGGAACTTGCCCAGAGTCAACAGATTGTGTATTATAGAACCAGAATCTTATTCTAAATCTGCTTTAGTCCCTAGCCCAGTACTAATCATTGTGGTCCCCGGACTGCTTACATCAGAGTCAGCTGAAACGTGTGTAAAATGCAGAATCCCAGGCCCACATGGCCCTCCAGAATCTGAGGGTAAGGTCCAGGAATCAGCATTTGATACAAAGTTTGTAAGTGATTCTTACACTGGCTAAAGTTTGAAGACTTTGTTGCCGCTCTTCAGGTAGGGACTCAGCAGCATTCAATGAAAAAGAAACTATTCCATTTGACTTTCTCACTCAGTTGATTTGGAAAAACATAATGAAAGGAAGAAAATCAGTGAAACTCTCCCTGGGTCCCAGGAGGGCTGCAAGAAATGTAAAAAATGAAGACGGCAAAGACATTTTGATGCCAATATTCCAGCAGATGTGTTTACGCAAGTCGGTTTGATTACAGGTGCTAAAAATACCCCTTTAAATTTAGGAGCCCAGAACATTTCCCAGTGCTTTACCAAAAAACAGCTTTTAAAAATTTTAATTCATTCCTTACCCCCGCCTCCTTCAACTAGTTATTAGTATTGATGCTGGAGTTCCAGTTTGTTATCGAGAATTATAATGGCAAATCATGAAGACATTTTCTCTGATTACACAGATTCTCAGGGTATTTGGCTCCCATCTCCCTGCCAGCCATTCCTCTGAATCAGCAAAGCACCAGCTGTACTCTTTGACTTCCTTGGGGTGGTTGAATACCAGACCTTGACAATTTCCCAAAATAAATTTTTCATCCAGAGGGTTCAGGCTGCACCTCCTTTCCCCAACCACTCTTATTAATGACTTTGTACTTTGTATCTTTGAATCATAGAATGATTAGCCCTGAGAGGTTCAAAGGCTCAATCCACAGAGAAGGAAACTAAGACACAGAAAGAAGGGGAGTAATTCACTAGAAGTGGCAAAAGCATGAAATAACGGGGCTGGTCCAGAGCCCCAGGCATCCTGCCCGTGGCATCTTCCCATTACAATAGACTGCTTCTCCTGGAATTCTGATCTCCACCACGTACTAGCTTGTGATCTTTAACCAAGTTACTAAACCTCTCTGAGCCTCAGTTTTCTCATCTGTAAAATGGGAACAGTAGTGACACTCACCTCAAAGGGCTTTTGTGAGGATTAAATGATTTAATTCATGCAAAGTAGTAAGCACAGTCGGAGAAGGCAATGGCAAGCCACTCCAGTACTCTTGCCTAGAAAATCCCATGGATGGAGGAGCCTGGTAGGCTGCAGTCCATGGGGTCGCTAGGAGTCGGATGCGACTGAGCGACTTCACTTCTTTTCGCTTTCACACAATGGAGAAGGAAATGGCAACCCACTCCAGTGTTCTTGCCTGGAGAATCCCAGGGACGGGGGAGCCTGTTGGGCTCCTGTCTATGGGGTCGCACAGAGTCGGACACGACTGAAGCGACTTAGCAGCAGCAGCAGCAGTAAGCACAGTGGCAGGTACATAGTAAACACTCCATAATGGCAGCTATCATCCTCCTTCTCATTATCATCATGCAGTCCACAGCACATGTTGATCAGTGAGTGGTTGCATGTGTGTGTTAGTCACTCAGCCATGTCCGACTCTTTATGACCCCGTGAACTATAGCCCACCAGGCTCCTCTGTCCACGGAATTCCCCAGGCAAGAATACTGGAGTGGGTTGCTATTCTCTTCTCCAGGGGCTCTTCCCAACCCAGGGATCGAACTTGGGTCTCCAGCAATGCAGATTCTTTATCATCTGAGCCACCAGGGAAACCCACCAGTGAGTGGTTACTAATACTACAATTTTTGATCATTTTTTTTATCTTGCTCATTTTTTAAATAAGAAGAAATAATGCCTTATTAAAAAAACAAACAAGTGTGCGGTAAATGTCACTTGGATGTTTTATGAACAAACAAGAAAGATCCAAAATTACTAACCCCAAGCTTTGACTAACTTAACATTTATTTCACTTGGAGATTAGGGATGCTGACCACTGGTTAACCTTCACATAACCCACCAGCTCCTATGGAAGGGACACTGGCCTTGATCACTGTTCCTCCTTCAAGACTCACTCAAATGCTCCCTGACCCTAGGGTCTTCCTCCGACCTTCTCTGAGCTTCTCCCACAAGGCTTGGCCTTAGAGAAGACCTTCTCTTTCATCCTATATGGAAATTCATTCTAATTGGTGTGGGCCTTCTAGGACTTCTCCCTTCCAGACCAGTGCTAGACCTCTAGACCAGTATCTTCACTGAAGACTCCCTGGGGAACTATTTAAAATTGCCACTCTAGGGCAGGGGCCTGGCATTGATATTTTTTAAAAGCACCTCCCTCCTTCCAGGAATCTATTAGCTTATAGAGCCAGAGATAAGAACTATTGCTTTAAACCATAATAATATATATAAAATCACAAAATAATTAATAAATAAATAAATATATATATGTTTTTCTGGCCCACCTGACTCAGAGTCTATTGGGAGTAGGTTTTACTTGTCTTCTCATCTGCAGCCTTAACGTAGGGATTGCTGCTGCTGCTGCTAAGTCGCTTCAGTCGTGTCCGACTCTGTGTGACCCCATAGATGGCAGCCCACCAGGCTCCCCTGTCCCTGGGGTTCTCCAGGCAAGAACACTGGGGTGGGTTGCCATTTCCTTCTCCAATGCACGAAAGTGAAAAGTGAAAGTGAAGTTGCTCAGTTGTGTCCGACTCTTAGTGACCCCATGGACTGCAGCCTACCAGGCTCTTCCATCCATGGGATTTTCCAGGCAAGAGTACTGGAGTGGGGTGCCATTGCCTTCTCCAACGTAGGGATTAACAAGCACTTAATGTTTACTGAATTAGGTGGCAATAACATTTTACACTGGCTTCCCATATGACTCAGCGGTAAAGAATCCATCCCACCAGTCCATGGGGTTGCAAGATCAGACGCTTGCAACTAAACAATAACAAACCTTTTATAGTAATCACCATGACCCTTGTTGGCTCATAAAGATGGTACTTCTTATCTATTTAATCTCTGAGTCTCAGTTTCCCCATCACTACAACGGGGGTGAAAATCATATCTGTTTTTTGGAGCTACTTATGGTGAGCATTGAATGAGATTATGTGGGTGAAGTGCCTAGGTGGAGTCAGGAACATCAGAAATGCCCACAAAAATGCGATATTTTTCTTTTCCTTTAACTAATCTTTCAGCAATAACCTCAGATATGCAGATGACACCACCCTTATGGCAGAAAGTGAAGAGGAGCTAAAAAACTTCTTGATGAAAGTGAAAGAGAAGAGTGAAAAAGTTGGCTTAAAGCTCAACATTCAGAAAACTAAGATCATGGCATCTGGTCCCATCACTTCATGGGAAATAGATGGGGAAATAGTGGAAACAGTGTCAGACTTTATTTTGGGGGGCTCCAAAATCACTGCAGATGGTGACTGCAGCCATGAAATTAAAAGACGCTTACTCCTTGGAAGGAAAGTTATGACCAACCTAGATAGCATATTGAAAAGCAGAGACATTACTTTGAGAACAAAGGTTCATCTAGTCAAGGCTATGGTTTTTCCAGTAGTCATGTATGGATGTGAGAGTTGGACTGTGAAGAAGGCTGAGCGCCAAAGAATTGATGCTTTTGAACTGTGGTGTTGGAGAAGACTCTTGAGAGTCCCTTGGACTGCAAGGAGAGCCAACCAGTCCATTCTAAAGGAGATCAGTCCTAGGTGTTCTTTTGAAGGAATGATGCTAAAGCTGAAACTCCAGTACTCTGGCCACCTTATGCGAAGAGTTGACTCGTTGGAAAAGACTCGATGCTGGGAGGGATTGGGGGCAGAAGAAGAGGATGACAGAGGATGAGACAGCTGGATGGCATCACCGACTCGATGGACGTGAGTTTGAGTGAACTCTTGGAGTTGGTGATGGACAGGGAGGCCTAGCGTGCTGCAATTCATGGGGTTGCAAAGAGTCGGACATGACTGAGCAACTGAACCGAGTCTCTCAGCAAGCAGTCAGAGGAAAAGGAAGGGAAGCAGCAGCAGTGCTCAACCTAGCGGGGAGATGTACACAACACCTGACACTGCCACGCCCTCACCAGCAGCATCCCTACCAGCACCAGCATGGTTAATAATGAGCCCCAAGTCTGAGGCTCTTTTTCTCTCAAGCACTTTACATATAATATTTCCTTTAGGCCAATGATGAGCCTATTGAGACAGGCCTGGGACTGGGATCTTTTGCTGCCGTGCTTGAGCAACTAAATACAAAGAAACTATAAGGGACTAAAAATAACTGTGTACGCACAGGTGGGGCAAATTCTGGACAAGACACAAAGAGACCAAAAAGCCCAATTGCCACTTCTGAAGAACTGGTCAGGGTGTTGGGAGTGAAAGCAGGGTACTGCACATGCCCTCTGCACACACCACCACCAAAGGGTGGGCAAACCACCTAAGCCCCTCCTCTGGCCCAAATCCTTGTCATACCCCTGCCCTCACCCCATATAAGGAACCAGCTTGCACCTTGCTCAGGAGTGAGTAAGCGGACCTGTTACTTGTTCTCATTCCTTTTGCTATACCAGGGGCCCCAATAAACCTTTGCCTGAATTTCCTGTCTGGCTTATGATCAATTTCTATTGATTAAGGAGACCAAGAACTCTGGTTGGTAACATTATAAGGTAGGTATTACTATGCTGGTTTTTAAATGAGAAAATGAAGGCTCCCAAAGGTTATTCAACTTGTCCAAGGTGACACAATTAAGTAGTCGTGCCAGCATCAAACCCAATGTTTTTAACCACCTTCCTCATGTTCATCAGTGCACTTGCCGATTTTTCAAAGGCAGGCAATTCATTTTGCAAACTAGCTCCTGGTTCCTGGAGTGTCACATTCTTTCCTTCTTTGTGTGCCCAGCTGAGATGACACATTCCTCCTATCTCATGTGTTTGTTCAGATCACCAGACAATTGGCTGTTACCTGTTTTCACTTTTCATTTCCTTGTTCTCCTCTGGAGACAATAATAGTTGTGGACACTTTCGAATCCATCTGAGCTAGATTCAAATCAGGACTCTAAGTCTGTGACTCTGGGGCAAATGTCTTAAATTAGCTGAGGCTCAGTTACTCCTTCTGTACAATGGAGTGAAGACTAGGTGCCAACCCACAGGGCACTAGTAAGATTAGATGAGATGATGCGTGCAAAGTGCCTTGAACCTAACGAGGGCTTCAGATGAGCTAGTAAGTGGCAGTAACAATAGTTGTTGCTCCTCCTTAGAGAAGATGGTCTAGATGCCCAGAGGCCGGCCACCTGCCTGCAACCAGAGCAGACTGGCTGACTGCCTGGGTCCTGGAGATGTCCAAAATCTCCATTCAATTACCTCCATCTGTGGGTAAAACAGTCCCTGCGTAATGGACTGATTAATCTCCTTATCGCATGAAGCACACAGTGTAATTACATCAGAGAATTCAGATCCCCAAGCGCAACATCAATCAACTCAGAGAGGGCAACTTCACCCTCCCTTCCCTAACAGCCTGGGGAAAAATAATATGTCTTCGTCTCTGCCTCCCTTGCTCCTTCTTCCCTCTGATGTGAGGTTGGGACTAAGAATGCCTGTGTCAAAAGCTGCCTGGGAAGCAGGTAGGGGAGGAAGGTAAGGCGAGGGGACATCTTTTGGGGGTTATTACTTCTTGGGTTCTGCAAAAGCTGTCACTCCCACACCCCTTGTAAGTTGCTACTTGAGTTTGGACTGAATAAATATGGAGGTGGGATGGGGAGAAGAAGCCCCACTTAAAAAAAAAAAAAAAAGGATGGCTGGACAGAACAGTAAAAACAACTATTCATGGTTGTCTTTTTTATTGAACCCTAACTATTTAGCCTTTTAGATAAAAGGTTATCTCCTTTTGTCTCCTAATAACCTTGTGAGGTAGGCGCTCTTATTAGTCCACAGAATGTAGATGAAAAAACCAAGGCTTGGAAAAGTGAAAGGTCTCCTGGTTGGTAAGTGGCAGAGCCAGGGATCTGAGTGGCTGCTGAGTTGAGCTCTGAAACACAAGCTCTCTGACTCTGCTCCTGTTCCCAACCAGAAGCTCCAGGTCTGTACCAGAGGACACCTAGTACCTCACTTCCCTCACCAAGAGTGTAACTCAGCCGCCCTCATCCCCTTATTTCTCACCTGAGACTCAGCCATCCACTCATCAAATAAGTTAAAAGCATTAGCTATGTGCCGGATACTGGCCAGCTGCCAGAAGGGCAAAGATCTACACACTTGGAGCCCACTCTCAAGGTGATTCAGTCTGATGGAGAGGCTGCATGCCCACACCTTCACTGAGAAGTAATGATGGTCACAACACCATGGACGAAGCTCGCAGACATTGCTTTGCAGAAGAAGCCAGACATAAAACATGGAGGTGGCCCAGAGTATTCTTCTGTTTCTATGAAGTTCTAGATCAGGCAAATCTAACCTATCATGAAAAGTCATCAGGACGGTCATGACCTTTGGAAGCTGGAAACTAAGGAGAGACATGAAGGAATTTTCTTGGTGGCAATATAGGTTTCAAGGGTGTGAGTATGTGTGAAAACTCATTGAATTGTATACTTAAATTTGTGTGTTTCATTGTTTGTTACTTTCTTGGGCTCCAAAATCACTGCAGATGGTGACTGCAGCCATGAAATTAAAAGACGCTTGCTCCTTGAAAGAAAAGCTATGACCAACCTAGACAGCATATTAAAAAGCAGAGACATTACTTTGCCACCAAAGGTCCATCTGGTCAAAGCTATGGTTTTTCCAGTAGTTATGTATGGATGTGAGAGCTAGACCATAAAGAAAGCTGAGTGCCAAAGAAGTGATGCTTTTGAACTGTGGTGTTGGAGAAGACTCTTGAGAGTCCCTTGGACTGCAATTTGATCAAACCAATGCATCCTAAAGGAAATCAGTCCTGACTATTCATTGGAAGGACTGATGCTGAAGCTGCAGCTCCAATACTTTGTCCACCTGATTGGAAGAACTGACTCACTGAAAAAGACTCTGATTCTGGGAAAGACTGAAGGCAAGAGGAGAAGGGGACGGTAGAGGATGAGATGGTTGGATGGCATCACCGACTTGAGCAAGCCCCAGGAGCTGGTGATGGACAGGGAAGCCTGATGTGCTGCAGTCCATGGGGTCACAAAGAGTTGGACACAACTGAGCAACTGAACTCAACTGAACCTCTCCCTAAAAAGTACTGTGAACAAATATCAAAAAATAACAATGTTGGCAGCCATTTGCTGTGTTTAGTATGTGCTGAGCCTTTATGAGCATTAATACATTTAATTCTCATAACAGCATTACTGAGGCTCATAGAGGGTAAGCAACTTGCCCAGGATTACACAGCTAAGAAAGGCCAGAGCCAGTATTCCAACCCAGACTTGTTGCTGACACGTAAATCTGTGCTTCCAACCACTAAGCTATCCTGCCTTCCCTTTGTCATAGTGCTTTCCCGTTTGTAGACTTGGTGGCTACCTAAAATATCCCCACGTAAGACAGATTAAAACAGAGCTCTTCCATTTGCAGCAGGGAAGGGTAACTTGGGTACCCGACTGCTCAGCCTTCTTCGTGTTCTTCAAGGTGAGCTCAGAGATAGCGCCACAGAATACAATGTGGAAGCTACTGACAGAGGTGGATGCTCAGGCTTCTCAGCTCTTAAATATGAGGAATCTATGACTTTGAAGGCTGTGGTCTGTCTTGTCTACAACTGAATCCCCTGTGCCTAGAATATTGCTCTGGTCCAATAAACAGATGAACAGACAGGTGATTCAAAAGTCAGTTCACTTGTTGGGCAGGTAGAAGGAAGCCAGGTGTTTCTTACCCTCCCCTGTCTGAGGAAGCTCCTGGAGGGAAGAAGCCTGTAGACCTGTTCTGCTTGTGCTGCATGGTACCTTCCAACACTCACATTCGTGGCCATTTCACAATCAGGTGTTTCATGTACAAATTTCAATTTTAAGAAAGATCAACACTGGAGATGAGGGACTTGCATTGCTCTCTCAAGGCAGCCATCAGGCAGATGTAGGCAGCAGCAACCTCCTAACTCATCTCAGTCCCCACTTGTTATCCTCAAAAGTATTGGGAGTCCACAGAGCTGGTCACACCTGGGTCCAGCCTTGCTGAGCATCCATAACTTGGGAGACAGTTGGTAATCTGTCAGTGGCTTTCTATTCCTGGCACCTTCTAAGAAATAACTGGCCTGTATGAGGCTGGCCCAGAAAACCAAAGCCCATTCTTTCTCTTCCAGGCGAGAAGAGACAAGGTGACTTCACATCTCATTGGCTGGGGGTGCTCCAGAAACTGCCCACATGAATCCACCCCCATGTCCTCATTCCCCAGTAGGAAAAAAACAACCAGCCTCCTACTTTCTCCCTTCTCATGCAGGACTCTTTGTTCTCAGGCTCCAAAATGCAGGCTCAGCCCCAGTCAAGCTAGGGGAGTGTCATGAAGCCGACACTGTGATCTCCAGCTGCTGGGATTATATATATTTTTTTTTTACTTTTATTTTTTCTTTCTTTATTTATTTTTTAAATTTTATTTTTACTTTATTTTACTTTATAATACCGTATTGGTTTTGCCATACATTGACATGAATCCACCATGGGTGTATATTAGCTCCCAATCCTGAATCCCCCTCCCACCTCCCGCCCAATATCATCTCTCTGGATCATCCCCGTGCACTAGCCCCAAGCATCCTGTATCCTGCATCGAACATAGGCTTGTGCTTCGTTCTTACATGATAGTATACACGTTTCAATGCCATTCTCCCAAATCACCCCACCCTCTCCCTCTCCCACAGAGTCCAAAAGTCCTTTCTATACATCTGTGTCTCTTTGCTGTCTCGCATACAGGGTCATCATTGCCATCTTTCTAAATTCCATATATATGTGTCAGTATACTGTATTGGTGTTTTTCTTTCTGGCTTACTTCACTCTGTATAATAGGTTCCAGTTTCATCCATCTCATTAGAACTGATTCAAATGAATTCTTTTTAATGGCTGAGTAATACTCCATTGTGTATATGTAAGATGTGTATAAGAGACAGCTGTTTGGTGGACCAAAACAGGGTCCCGTGGTGCAGAGGCTGCCTCAGAAAGCAAGGCAGATGAGTACAGTGGAGATTTTGGATCTACGCCCATGATCAAATGACTTGAAGTCTAGCACGCCAAAATGAGTATAATTCTCTGATACCACAGTATTTCTCAGGGGACAGTTATGTTTTAAACAATATACTTAACTGTGATTCTTTATGGCATGAGCACTATTTGGTTTGTATAAGCTGTCTTTGTTTAAGGCATCATCATCCTATTGTTTGGCTACCGTATACATTTATCCTAAGTAGTAATGTTCATTTTATATGACAAACTGTAATATGCAAAATTGTATCTGAGTATACAATGCTTGGTAAAGACTTTCTGATGATGATTATGGTTCATGAAACAGGNCCTTTTCTCCACACCCTCTCCAGCATTTATTGCTTGTAGACTTTTGGATCGCAGCCATTCTGACTGGTGTGAAATGGTACCTCATTGTGGTCTTGATTTGCATTTCTCTGATAATGAGTGATGTTGAGCATCTTTTCATGTGTTTGTTAGCCATCCATATGTCTTCTTTGGAGAAATGTCTGTTTAGTTCTTTGGCCCATTTTTTGATTGGGTCATTTATTTTTCTGGAGTTGAGCTGCATAAGTTGCTTGTATATTTTTGAGATTAGTTGTTTGTCAGTTGCTTCATTTGCTATTGTTTTCTCCCATTCAGAAGGCTGTCTTTTTACCTTGCTTATAGTTTCCTTTGTTGGGATTATATTTCAATCATGGAAATCCATGGCTCTCAAATGTGCATCAACAGCCCATTCCTGATCTGGCTCCTTCAGAATCAGGGAAGGCACTTTCTGTAAATACAGATTCCTGGGTCCCGCCCTTGGGAACTCTGATCTAAGAGGTCAGAGAGAAGGGATTGACCCCAGTATTTATATATATAGAAAACTCTTCAGGCTGGTGATTTCTAGTGCCCAGCCAGGGGTGGGAACCGTAGATAACAGGCTAAGCCACTCTGTGTTCCACTTGCTCTGCCTTCCATGTCTTTAAATGTTGACTTTTCTATTTGGGGCTCTCCTGTTTCTATTTTTGCCTCACCTTGAACTTTTCCCAAAGGAGATTTTCCTAAGCGTGATGGCTCCTTCCCTGGTTTTCTCCCTCAGCTACCCTGAATTATAACCTTTGGCCTTAGCGTGGACTCCCTCCTTTCCCCCAGTTCCCAGGCAGAAAAAACACACCCCAGAACAGGATCTTTGGGAGGTGGCATCGCCCTCACCCACCATAAGCCTTGCATGGGAATTTCTTGCTCCTTCTCCCCATCATTGCCTCCTCTCCATTTCTAAGCCTTGCCTTCTTTTTAGGATCAGTTAATGGGAACAAGTGCCATTTTATCTCTTGGTTTTGGAAATCCATCAGCTGTTCCAGACACCTCCATGGCAGGTACTTGGAAGAAGTCAGTCCTGAGCAAGAGCGATAGAAGCCCCGTGGCAAGCCGTGCGTGGATTACCGTGCCCAGGGGTCCACGTGGATGGGAAGATAAATATCTAAAACTCCCATAGCCATGGAAACAGTGGCACTTCAAGGTGATTTTTGCACATACTAAAGGAAAAGACAGTGGAGTCTGGATGACGGCCCCTCCCCCACTGTAGCTACCTAGTCTTTCTGTTTGTAGAAGGGGCCAGTTTCGAAAGGGAAGGGAAGGAGAAAGAAGCAGGAGAGATGATTTGGCTGTGGGATAAGCGATCTGCACAAAGCCTGCTTTTTCTCTTTTTGTCCTCCAACTCCCAGGCTGGATCACAGTAGTGATGATGGCAGTTATGATGATGATGACAGCTAACCGGTATTTAGGGCTTGCTATGAGCTGGCTCAAGTCAGCCACTGTTCTGCTGGCTCTGTTTGCATTTACTCCTTGCAACAGCTATGACAGAGGCCCTGTGTAACCATCACTGATTACAGAGGAGAAAACCGAGGCGAGGGGAAGTTCCAAAACTTGGCCAAGCTCACCAAGCAGCGGGAGGAGGCAGAAGAGACAAGTACTTCTCAGTCTGAGTCTGAAGACTGACACTGAACAACAAGCTGTGCTGGCTCTGGTCCTCCTGGGCCCTGCCCCCACTTGGACATCCCTGGTGGACTCGTATTCTGTGAACATCTGCTAGGTAAGGTGTGTGCACCAGCCCCTTGCAGAACTTGAAATACAGCCAGGGAGGCCAGATTTAATAAAAATGGGTCCAGGAATGCCAGGCACTGTGCTAAGATTTACAGCATGACCTCATTTAATCTCCCAACTACTCTATCACCCAATCTTACAGGCAAGGACACTGAGGTTCAGAGAGATTAATTCACATGATCCAAGTCACACAGGATGTGATGGAGGAGTTGGGATTCAAATCCATGCTTGCTGGCTTCTAGAACTTAAGCTCTGACCCAACAGATTCATGAAAAGGGAACAAACCATACTCGGGTAGTTTGTGTGTGCTCAGTTGCTAAGTTGTGTCCAACTTTTGCGACCCCATGGACTGTAGCCCACCAGGCTCCTCTCTCCATGGGATTTCCCAGACAAGAATACTGGATTAGGTTGCCATTTCCTTCTCCAGGGGATCTTCCCAACCCAGGGATCAAACCCATGTCTCCTGCATTGGCAGGTGGATCCTTTACCCCTACTGCCACCTGGGAAGCCCCTACAATAAGCTATAGCATGATGAAAAATACTAGGTTTCTGTGTCTTATTTGTGCAAATGTTTACTGAGAACCTACTATGTGCCAGGCATAGTACTAGGCACTGAGGATAGGATGTTGAGAAAATCTGCCTTCGTGGAGATTATAGTCAAGTGAAAAATGCAAAAAGGTATATGATTAATCAGAAGAACTAGGAAGGAAATGACCAGTTGTGGGTGGACATGAGGTAGTGGGGCCAGAGCAGAAATGAGTGAGCTAGACAAGATGAGGGGAGATAGGCAGGGCATGCAAGAGCTGACTCTGCAGAACCTGATAGGCAGTGAGTACTGTTTGGACTTGATTCTGAGAGCAATGGAAAGCTCTTGATGGGGATTAGGCAGGAGAGGGACATGGTCAGCTCTACTCTTTGGAAAGACCTTTCTGGCGTCAGTCTATTATGATATTTCAGATATGTATGTATGAACACACATATGAAGGTGTGGAGTAGGGGCCAGAGCCACTGTAGGAAAGCAAGTAGGAGGAGCTGGCAGGGATTTTGACAAGAGATGATGGTGGGCTGAGGAAGGGGGAAGGGACTGTGTAACTTATTCCCTGGCATGCATTCCTTCCCAAATCCAATCAGTGCTGCTAGTCACAAGCAACCTCAGGTGAAGGGGTGTGGAAGATTGAGTGTAAATGCATCCTTCAACTTGAGGAGGCAACATTTCTACACTGGACCAGTGGTCCTCGAGCTTAAGCATGCCTCAGAAACCCTTGTGGGGCTTGTGATGGCTCAGGTGTCGGGTCTCCCAGAGTTCCTAATTTGGTCATCTGGCCTGGGACCCAACAATGTGCATTTAGGACAAGCTCCCAGGAGACATTGCTTCTGTTGATGGTGGGGCCACATTTTGAGAACGAGTAGTATAGAGTTAAAAAGGCACCAGTTTGCAGCTGTATTCACTCAGGCTTGAATCCAGTATCTGCCTCTAATTAACCTGGGTGGTACTGGATTACCTCTCCAACATTCAGTTTTCTTCATCTATAAAATGGAACCAGTAATATCAACACTGTGAGTTTGTTGTATATAATTTCTAAAGCCAGCTTGAACATCAGGGAGTTCACGGTTCACGTATTGCTGAAGCCTGGCTTGGAGGATTTTGAGCATTACTTTACTAGCATGTGAGATGAGTGCAATTGTGCGGTAATTGGAGCATTCTTTTGCATTGCCTTTCTTTGGAATTGGAATGAAAACTGACCTTTTCCAGTCCTGTGGCCACTGCTGAGTTTTCCAAATTTGCTGGCATATTGAGTGCAGCACCTTCACAGCATCATCTTTCAGGATTTGACTCAGACAAAAAGATCAAACCAACACTGAGCTAGTGACACGTTAGGACTGGGACTAAAAATAATACCTTCAGTGAGCATACAAAACCTGGGGCCACTAAAGTGACAAGCAGCTAATATCAGTGAATAACAAAATTTCAGCGACACATATTAGAGGTTATTCTTTGCCAAACAAGATACCAAAGGCAGCCAGGAAACAGACATCTTCATGGCTATTAAATCAGCTTGTCTATTTATCTGTCTCAGTTCAGTTCAGACTCTTTGCCACCCCATGGACTATAGCCACCAGGCCTCCCTGTCCTTCACCAAATCCTGGAGATTGCTCAAACTCATGTCCATCAAGTCACTGATGCCATCCAACCATCTCATCCTCTGTTGTCCCCTTCTCCTTCTGCCTTCAATCTTTCCCAGCAACAGGATCTTTTCCAGTGAGTCAGTTCTTTGCATAATGTGGACAAAGTATTGGAGTTTCAGCTTCAGCATCAGTCCTTCCAAAGAATATTCAGGACTGATTGCCTTTAGGATGACTGGTTTGATCAACTTGCAGTCCAAGGGATGCTCAAGAGTCTTTTCCAACATAACAGTTCAAAAACGTCAGTTCTTCATTGCTCAGCTTTCTTTATGGTCTAGCTCTCACATCCATACATAACTACTGGAAAAACAATAGCTTTGACTATATGGACCGTTGTCATCAAAGTAATGTCTCTGCTTTTTAATACGCTGTCTAGGTTGGTCACAGCTTTTCTTCCAAGAAGCAAGTGTCTTTTAATTTCATGGCTGCAGTCACCATCTGCAATGATTTTGGAGTCCAGAAAAACGAAGTCTGTCACTGTTTCCATTGTTTCCCCATCTATTTGCCATGAAGTGATGGGACTGGATGCCATGATCTTAGTTTGCTGATTGTTGAGCTTTAAGTCAACTTTTTCACTCTCTTCTTTCACTTTCATCAAGAGGCTCTTCAGTTCCTCTTTGCTTTCTGCCAGGGTGGTGTCATCTGCATATCTGAGGTTATTGATATTTCTCCTGGCAATCTTGATTCCAGCTTGTGCTTCATCCAGCCTGGCATTTCATATGATGTACTCTGCACATAAGTTAAATAAACAGGGTGACAATATATAGCCTTGACATACTTCTTTCCTGATTTGGAACTAGTTCGTTGTTTCATGTCCAGTTCTAACTGCTGCTTCTTGACCTGCATACAGATTTCTCAGGAGGCAGGTCAGGTGGTCTGGTATTCCCATCTCTTTCAGAATTTTCCACAGTTTGTTGTGATCCACACAGTCAAAAGCTTTGTCATAGTCAATAAAGCAGAAATAGATGTTCTTCTGTAATTCTTTTGCTTTTTCCACGATCCAACAGATGTTGGCAATTTGATCTCTGGTTCCTCTGGTTTTTCTAAATCCAGCTTGAACATCTGGAAGTTCTTGGTTCATGTATTGCTGAAGCCTAGCTTGGACAATTTTGATCATTACTTTCCTAGAATGTGAGATGAATGCAATTGTGTGGTAGTTTGAACATTCTTTGGCATTGCCTTTCTTTGGGATTGAAATGAAAATTGACCTTTTCTAGTCCTGTGGCCACTGCTGAGTTTTCCAAATTTGCTGGCATAGTGAGTGCATCACTTTAACAGCATCATCTTTTAGGGTTTGAAACAGCTCAGCTGGAATTCCATCATCTCCACTAGCTTTGATGGTAGCGATGTTTCCTAAGGCTCACTTGACCTCACACTCCAGGATGTCTGGCTCTAGGTAAGTGATCACACCACTGTGCTTATCTGGATCATTAAGATCTTTTTTGTATAGTTCAGAGCTTCCCTCCTAATTTAGTTGGTAAAGAATCTGCCTGCCTTGCAGGAGACCCAGGTTTGATCCCTGGGTCAGGAAGATCCCCTGGAGAAGGAAATGGCAACTCATTCCAATAACCTTACCTGGAAAATCCCATGGACAGAGGAGCTTGGTGGGCTGTAGTCCATGGGGTCGCAAAGAGTTAGGCATGACTAAGTGACTAGCATTTTCACTTTCCCTTTTCCATGTACTCTTGCCACCTTTTCTTAATATCTTCTGCTTCTGTTAGGTTCATACCATTTCTGTCTTTTGTTGTGCCCATCTTTGCATGAAATGTTCCCTTGTTATCTCTAATTTTCTTGAAGAGATCTCTAGTCTTTCCCATTCTATTGTTTTCCTCTATTTCTTTGCACTGATCACTGAGCAAGACTTTCTTATCTCTCCTTGCTATTCTTTGGAACTCTGCATTCAGATGGGTATACCTTTTCTTTTCTCCTTTGTCTTAGCTTCTTTTCTTTTCTCTGCTATTTATCTATTAAATTGGAAATTCTTTCATTTTTCCATCCATCGTCCATCCAGACAGCTGCTTACCCATAGATTTTTATAAAGCCATATTTTGGGCAAAAAGCTATCCTAGGTACTATAAAGTTCAATGAACAAGACTCTTGGTCAAGTGAGTCTAGCATTTGTGCCCTCTGGCATTCTAATTGGCTCCTGCTTCCATATTTTATCCAAGGACTTTAACTTACACAGAGCAGTCTACATCTTGGTGAAGGTAGGCAGGCGGCGGGAAAAAAAAAAAAAAGAACAGCAAGTCCTCAATTAACATGAAAACCAAAGAAGTGAGGGTGTTAAGAATTAAGGCTCCAGAGACAGATCTGAGATATAGTCCTGCTTGCTGGCCCTACCAGTTATCAGCTAATGACCTTGGATAAGTAAACTTTGTGAGCCTCAATTTTTCTCTCTAGAAAAAAATGCAAGTGTAAATAGTGCCCATTTCATGGGGGTGCCTGTGAGATAATATGTAACATATATAAAGAGGCTGGCATGATTCCTAGTATATATTCGTCAAATGCTAAACAAATCACAACTATTACTGTTTGCAGTGGAGCAGGAAACATAAGGTTCAATGGGGGCAATTTGCTCAGATCAATGTCTTCAGTATCAGTTGAAGTCAGACTTGGCTTGGGGTTTTCCTTGAGAACTTCCTCCCCCAACCAGAGACAAGAAAAGAGCATTTCCCCCCCTTTCCACAAATTTCTGCCTGATAAATCAGTATCTGGTTTGAGGAACACAAAAGAAAAGCACTCATCATGTCTGATATTGGAAAGCACTTTGTGCATCCCGTTCTTACTTTACCCCAACAAAAACCTAAGCTTTAAATAAGCTAAGTTTTCTTTGCATCATTTTAAGAAGAAGGAAACAAGCCCAGGGAAGTTAAGTAGCTTACCAAAGGTCACACAGCAAATTAAACGCTGGCCTCGGGCTAGTTTTCTTATGTCTTCTTTCCACAACACCACACGACAACTTGAGTTCACTTTCTTGGTTTTACTCCTTTTAATAAATAGGAAACCAGAGGACTTTGGCTGACTCCTCTGTTTTTTTTTCTTTTAAATACTCTAACACCACCATTGGAAAAAAATGTGTATGTGTGCATTTTGGCTACTGTGAATTATTAATGACAATCCCTTTAGTGTGTCAGTTCCATTCCTTTGTTCAAAACATTCCTTTTGGCATTGGCAACAGCACTGAGATAAATAGTTTATTTGCCAATAACACAGCTTGTTAAATTTTAATCAAATAGAGTATTGTAAGCACGTAGTTACTGGGATATACCCCTTGGGAATGAGAGAGATCACTTTAGAAATGAATTAATAATGGAGCCTTTGGAAACCAAAATGAAATGGCCAATGGAGCCTTGAAGTGAATTATTCCTTTTTGAGTTGTAAATCAATGGAGTTGGGTATCACCCTACTCCCATTAAAATTTCCTTGCTAACTATTTTTGGAAGATAATAGGAACAACCCAAGGTGTGGGTGTTGCTTTGGTTCTTGTTTTCTTTTGAAAAGCATGAGCTCTTCTTATGATGTTTTGAGCATGTTGTCCAATATCCTCATATGTTAAATCCTGGGGATCTGATGTTCTGGCTGTAGGAATGGAGACAGGAGGCCACACCCATGACTTCCATGAATTTCCCTCTCTCTTTGTCCTCTTCATGCTCAAGAGAACAAGAAGTCACATTTGGTGTGTGATGATGCTCTTGTCACCAGGAGGATGGAACTACTGAGTTGTTTCTGTTTTTGGAAAGGGGTTTAGACAGAACCTTTTACTCTTACTTGCATATCCCCCTATGGATCAATGGCTCAGTTCAGTTCAGTCGTCAGTCGTGTCCGACTCTTTGCGACCCCATGAATCGCAGCACACCAGGCCTCCCTGTTCATCACCATCTCTCGGAGTTCACTCAGACTCACATCCATCGAGTCCGTGATGCCATCCAGCCATCTCATCCTCGGTCGTCCCCTTCTCCTCCTGCCCCCAATCCCTCCCAGCATCAGAGTCTTTTCCAATGAGTCAACTCTTCGCATGAGGTGGCCAAAGTACTGGAGTTTCA